>JAMYWD010003575.1:0-50000 GCA_028583415.1 Protea cynaroides | reverse complement strand
TGAACTTGGCCACATAGAACAGGAGATCCCAATGAAGTTTCTGGAAACACAAGCAGGTAATGAATGATTTGAAAACTGTATTCATCAATGAATGCTACTCCCAAATCCAAAAAACAAAGAGAAATGATTTAATCACTTTTGTCCAGACATGGCTCACTCTAGGATGAGAGAAAGTTTGTTCAGTCCTATGGAGGATAGACTCAACATGCTTTGCATCTTTGCCAAAACTACACAGTTCGCGCCTTGAACCCATGACTAACACAGTCCTTTCCCTATGACGAGAAAACATGGGTATCCCATCCAATTTTTATATTTTTCTTTACAACTAAACCCAATTACAATTTCAAACAAAGGGTCCTAATGTGGCGAACTGTCGCCAGCAGATTTAGGCATATTCAAAATGGTCTGGACTCACAATGAGCCTCCCATATTCATGATATCAAGACAATGACAATTTTACCCCAGAGTTTATGTTTTCAACGGCATACATCGATAAACAGACGGCTCTTTGGGTCATCGCTAGAAGCAACCTATAGGAGACGCCCCACATCAGAATTAAGCATAGCACCAAATAACGCTTTCCCCTCTTAAAGAGACGCTTAGACAATACATATGTGTCTCGACAAGCTATTTGCCAATGTTAAAGTAGATACAACCACAACTGAGCTCAAAACTTATAAATCCATAGACAATACGATGCTGAAGGTCCAACAGGACAGATAAGAAACTGGCCACGTGGGTCCACCATTGGGGAGAGTTTTTGTTATTTATGTAGAATGGTCAATCCCACTGAGGAGATACCATCTTATTGGCTAGCAAAAATGAACTTTTTGGAATTCTTGGACGTCGTTGAAACAGTGAACAACCGATAAAAATTTCAGTCAGATTTATTTGAACAAAATTATACCCAAATAGAATGACGCATTCACAAGAGACGGCGTCATAAACTTATTTAATGATCGAACGAACGACGTCTAATGAAGACTCACGGAAGACCGTCGGATTGATGGACGAGAGGAAGAGTCTTTTGCCGATGAGAAATCATCCTCTGATGATGACAAAGCGATGAGACCACCCCCTATAAAGGCGGGATGTAGCGACCAAAATTGAAAATCCAGCCTAACACACGTCATGAAGTACGGCAAACAATCAATACTCCCCATGATGCTCCAGAGGAAATTACCATACATTGATGCACAAATTATTGAACCGACTCACCTTTGAGTCTTGATAGAAAATAAACACTCCGTGAAGCACGACAACTAACCCACTGTCCAAATGCAATGAAAATGCCATCCCACATTTATACCTTTGTATGGATTTTTTTTTTCTTTCTTTTTTGTCCCCTTTTTTTTTGGCTCTTTTCTTTTTTGAGCATTTTTTTTAATGGATGTGGAGGCAATACATGATCACTCTTTGCTCGATCAAGTTGTAATGATGTACCTCAATATAAGGCCCCTGCTCTTAAAAGCCATTGGTCCATGAGGATCTTTGGAGATTGTATCTTCAACTCAAGAATCGATAACAATTCCACATTGCAGACCAGAGAGGATGGTGCTACCCCAGTCAGAATTCATCTTTTGTATACTGATACAGCAAAGTTGCTCATTTAACCCCAATCATCATCTTCTTTGACTATATCCCCCTTTTTTTTTTTAGGATAACTCATTTTGCTCACTATAGTGATTGCTACGATCCATGATGTAAGAAGGCATGTGTCTGATAATAAGAACATGAACACAACACTTGTTCTCCTTTCTATTTTTTTTTTTTTTTCTTTTCATTTTTTTTTCAATGATGATATCTTTGACCTAGACCAAATCCATAAGGCATCTCATCTCATTTGTAAAACAATCAAAACCACCAGAATAAGTCCAGGATTGCTCGATGCCCTTTGACAACATCTCATGGAGCTCTTTTAGTTTATCAAGGGTAGCTTTCTGAACCTTAGAAACTTGCCAAACTATCTCTTTAAGACGGCTTTTGTGTTTCTGGTTCAATCAATTGCAGTTTTTCACAAACGAGCTAGACTTTCTTTTCTCAAAAGGCCAGGTGGCGTAGAAGTTCTGGTGATGGCTCATCATCCCAATCATCATCGGAGTCAGAATTGACCGAGGGCACGGAAGTGGAAAGAATATCAAACTGAAAAAAATGTTTTGGAAGCTATAAAGCTCAATAGTTTAAGTCCCAAGTGGGATTATTATTTTTTTTTATTAGACAGAGCAAATTGGACTGCATTGCCTACAGACATATCAGCCTCAAGCCCAAACATGGCCGGCCTATCAGATACAACCAATAGCAAGCCGAGACAAAACAACTTATCTAAACAAACCCCAATTAAGTGCAACACCATTGGCACCAACAATGATCGACATGGGACTAAATCTCCACCTAGGCTACCACTAGTAGGACTCATCACGCCTACCTACCAATATGTGCCTGATGCTCACCAAACTCAACTATACCCCAGTTTAGGTCCATAAAAGCTCATTATTGGGTTACCCGTGATGCCGGTCACTCTGATCAATACCCCAGCTCAGGTTCATTAAAATTCATCTTTTAGGTTACCCTTAATAGGGATCACTCTTCTATATCCCAGCCTGGTTCATTAAACTCATCAATTAGGTTATCCCACTGTTGAGATAGATAATAGCCACAAGGGATCCTCTATTATCACAGATAATTCTGGGAGAAAAATGCAACCCCTGAGAGTTTGGGATGGTCTCTGAGTCAGGGTTCTTTGATTAATCTTGGATGGACGGCACAACTGTACTCAGGAGTCTGAAATTAACTCTGTCAGACTATACTCAGCAGTCCAAAATTAACTTTGTCAATCAAGGAGGCACAATTACCAAAGATGCCTAGCATGTTGCTGTGACTCATGATTTCCGGATGATCTAGAACTTAGGATAGGACTTCGATGGAATCTGGAATGACCACTCTAAGAAGTCTCCTTAGTTAGGATTTTCGACCAATGAAAAGATGATATCTCTTGCCTGGGTTTCATCACATGATGTGAAAAGGTAGACACTAACTGCTCATGATACAAACACACTTTTAGAGACTCCAATAAGATTCGAAGATTTTCGTCAAACAAAAAAATGGAGAAGACTGCTCGCTTGCTATTCTCAATCGTCAATTCTAGATCCACAACACTAGGCTCTAACTGATAGTGAGAGAGGGTGACAACGATACATCAAGCTCTAACGATTAGAGACAAAGAATCACAGAAAATGAAAGATCTTTGTAGAGACAAATGACTATAGAATCATCAATTCTAGATCTACAACACTAGGCTCTAACTGATAGAGACAGAGGGTGACAATGATAAATCAAGCTCTAACGATTAGAGACAAAGAATCACAGAAAATGAAAAATCTTTGTAGAGACAAACGACTACAGAAGATACAGACTCTAGCTAAGACAAAGAGTCACAGATACAAGCTCCAACCTAGTAGAGACAAATAACCACAGGAAATACAGACTCCAGCTAGAAAGACATAGAAATCACATAAGATACAAGCTCTAACCTGGTAGAGACAAATAACCACGGAAGATACAGCCTCTAGCTAAAGGGACAAAGAATCACAAAAATACAAGTTCTAACCTAGTAGAGGCAAATAACCAGAGAAGATACAACCTCTAGCTAGAGAGACAAAGAATCACAAAATACAAGCTCTAACCTAGTAGAAACAAATAACCACCGAAGATACAACCTCTAGCTAAAGAGAAAAGAATCACAAAAATACAAGCTCTAACCTAATAGAAACAAATAACCACAAAAGATACAACCTCTAGCTAAAGAGAAAAGAATCACAAAAATACAAGCTCTAACCTAATAGAAACAAATAACCACAGAAGATACAACCTCTAGCTAAAGAGACAAAGAATCACACAAATCAATTACACCCTACCTATTAGAGACAAAGAATGACAACAAATCAATTGCACCCTACCTAGTAGAGACAAAGAATGACAAACCTGCCAAAGCCCCGACTAGTGGAGACAAATAATTACAGGAAATACAAACTCCACCTAGTAAGGACAAAGAATCACAAAATAAGCCCTAACTAGAGAGAAAAATTACCAAAAGTTCAAACCCTAATAAGTAAAAACAACGAGTGACAAAAATGAATTAGGCTTTATCTAGTGGAGATAAAGAATGACAACAATCGGTCCTAGACTGGTAGAGACAAAAAATGATAAACATACAAGGACACTAACTAGTGGAGATAGGAATGAAAAACCCACAAAACTAAGTAGTAGAGACGAGTAATTACAAGAATACAAACTCTACCTAGTAGAAACAAAGAACGACAAAGATGGGTCGCTATCTTGACAAAAACAAAGAATGACAGGCATACAAGATTCCTAACATTATGCTCTTTGCCTGCAGCAGACATATAATAACCAGAATATTTCACACCTTCATGATGGATCTGAATATGAATTGAAGATGATGAAACAAGCCTAGGAGGAAACAGCCTAGGGGGATGGTACCTTGCCAACTCTCTCACATACTCTCTCAGGGCATTGGCAATTGTTGCTGCCCAGACATGGATGCTTCGATGGATAGGCCTCACTAGGACATAGACAACATGTTCTAACCTAGGAATCATACCATCAACAGTACTCGACACTAACTCTGGCTCTTTCCCATAATTTCCATTTAATCTTTAAGAGCCAAGATCAATGGCTAGATAGACTCTAAGAGAGGAGCCCTAGGCAATTTCCAAGAGACAAGGTCTCTTACCTAGACGGTGGATAATGAGGGAGACACTCAGGAGATTCTGAAAAAAATTAAATCTAATGGCGAGATAAAATACATTGAACACACAGGGTTGAGACCATGAACAAATACACATATACAATCATGGTAACTCAACCAAACAAAAGGTTAGCTCTGTGCAAGAACTCCATTAGGTTAATCCTCGCCAATTACGGTGATTTAGATTGATTCTTTGGTTGGTTTTCAGAAAGAGGGTATCTGTGAAACAAACTATATCTCTGGCTGAAACTCCAACCAAATGAACACAACAGAATCATTGGATTTGGGATGGATTTACCGTCTGAAAGGACACACACAAGATATCAAAGAATTTTGATTCAATCTTGAACAAATGAGTGATGGCTTCATTAGTGACCACCCACGTTGAGCGAAGTGAAACTGGGTAAAGACAACACTCAGGTGTTCAGGGATGAATCAAGCATACAAGTGTCAGTAATGTGATAATGGGACATGACAAGGCTACCTTGACAAGGATAAGAATGCCAATCACCGTATACACGATGAGTCAAAGACACCTACATCCCTTTATATACCCGCATAGCCGCAGGTACAGGCCAAGGTTGTGGCTTCGCCTGGCAGGTCATCCAATATACACTGGAGTCCGTTTCAGCTAACCACGAGGTTTGTAACAATAGTAACCAATATCTTGAGAACCATGATATCACTATATCATAAAATAATCAGCAATGTATACAATGCACCTAAACAATCAAGGCTACAAGCAAGGGTGTTCGCTACTTATACACCTAACTACAACCTAAAGCCCCAAGATATAAGTTTATGTATAAAGAGAAAGGGATAGGGATTTACAATCTGGAGTCTGGCATGAATTCCCCAGTGGAGTCGCCACTGTGTGGACATGGGAAAAAATAATCCTTTTTAAAAATTTTAATTGGATTTGTCCTCATTTTTAAAATTGAGTTTTCATGTAGTTAAATTTGTCTACCGTCATTACACTCAAACTGGGATTTGAAAAGTTCTCACCTTCAGATCCCATCCACTCATGCCAGTGGAGGGTAAGAAGACTGGAGTCGCCACCTAGATAAGGTCTAGGACCTATAAATGATGTCCCTCAATGGAGGAACACTAATGACTCGCGCAAATGGAACGGCTATCTTGTCTCACCAAAGGCGGGTAAGTGTCAAATTACGAGTTGGGAAGGTGTTAGGCTCCCAACTCGTCCGGTTGAACCGGTCTCCCTAAATCCTATCCTTTCCTACAGTTTGTGAACACTTGGGGCTATCTAAATATAATACAAGGTAGAAGGGGGAATCCTAAATTGATCTCTAATTCTTTACAAACTATGCATAGCATAAGCTGAAACTAAACAGATTAAATAAGAAAATAATTACAAAAATGAATCAAAGAATTAAAAGAATAGCTTAATCATGCATCAAAAGAAAGGAAAAAAAGATATATAACATATGACCGAGGTCTGGGAAAATCCTAGGCCGCCTACGTATCCCTGTGCGGCGAGAATCAGGCCAAACATAGTTCGGGCGGGTGTGTACGTACCAAGTGTGTGCAAGAGAAGGGACGCTCCCAAAATGTTGGAATGCATCCCAAGCAATGGATGCTCCCATAATCTTAGAACACATCCAATGGTGAGAGATGTCCCCACAACAGTGGACCCATCTCAGTGTTGAGGTAGTCCCTATCACAAGGAAGTCCCCTCGGTGAGGTAATCCCATAATACATGGAACTTACCTCAATTTAACCGAGTGTGGAGTGACCAAACTCCCCGCAGCCTTCGTATCCCTCGAGACCTCTGTCTCTCCAGAATCAGGTCAAGCGTAGTTCCCATGGATTGACGAGCCATGGACACGCGTGGCAACACTCAAGAAAGGCCAAATGCCCCAGCTCCCCATACACAGGGTACACTAATATCTCACTCATATCCCGCATTCAGGATGCCCAGGTGGACCGTCCGTCGGACCACCAATCCTATGCATACGTCTATCCAATCTCAGATTTTTCATTACTATGCATTTGATACAACGGTTTCCCACACTCTTGGATCCAATCCTAGGGTTGGGTGGGCTCATTCTAAATGGGCCCACAAAGGGCAGCTGGACTCATTGGAGTCCCTTAATCAATCACATCACGAGAAGCAAACATCCTAGCATACATCTATCAAAAATTGGATGTCACAGATCACTTGGGGGTATGGATGATGCCTTCAATTAAATCATACAAATATATAAGCATATAGGCATGTGATGGAAATTAAATAGAGCATATGATAAAAACCAAAAATAGAAAGCAACTATATACATGTGATGTCAAAACAGTAGGAACCATCGAATGTGTAAAACAGGAAACCATAATGAGAACCAGGATATATGAAGCAAAAAAAATAAAAAATAGTATGTATTATGTACAATGAAATGACCTACATACCCTACCTGAGATAGATTGACCCTAAGAAAGGACATGAGATAAAAAGATAAAAGAAGACATGAGCACAACATTAAGCCAAACCAGAACCAACATTGAACCGGACTGAGATGAACCAAATCTAACTCAGGTCAAGCAAAACCTAAATCATGCTATACCTAAACCAGGTCCATAAAGCCAAAGCAAAATGAACCAAACCAATCCACTCCCACACAAATCGAACTTGGTCATTAAAATAAACATGGTTTAACCTGAACCAGGTTTGATCTTAATATTTAAACCACCATAAACAGGACCCGATTCATTTAAAATACTCAAAAAGATGATCCAACGGTTCAAATTCATTTTAAGCATCCATGATGAAGATCCAATGGTCTAGATTCATCTAAGACACTTATGGTGAACATCCAACGGTTCAGATCATTCAAAATGATAATCTAACGGTTCAGAATCATTTAAATCACTCCCAAAGATAATCTAACGGTTCAGATCACTTATCATGATAATCTAACTGCTCATATTGATTAAAGTCACTCCCAAAGACAATCTAATGGCTCAGATTACTTAAAATCACATCTAATGATCATATTAATATTAACATTAAAATTTATGATCAATGGATGTACTTTATTCACATCAAAATTCTAAATCAATGGTTAAGATCAACTCATTAAAATCCCAATTATGTGGTCATGATCAAATCTCATAAAATTCAGATCATGTGGTTGGATCAACCACATTAAAATTTTGATCACATGGTCGGACCAATCATATTAAAATTTTCATCATATGGTCGGACCAATTACATTAAATTTCCCATTATATGGTCGGACCAATCCAAACCGGCCCTCACATAGACCCAACCAAACTAGAACCCATCCTAGACCAAAACAAACCAAAGCAATTACTTGAAAAAAAATAAAATAAATAAAAATATACCTGTCGACCGAGATCGTCGGCAAAAAAGGGGGGGGGGGGGCTCTACTAAACTAACCACCTGAGCCACTCTCTCTCGCGCCTTTCTTCAGCTTGTTCCTGTTCGTCTATTCGGGATGAAGCTGCTCCTTCCTTCACGGCGGCGGCGGTGCTGCCGCTTCCACGACGGCGACGGCTGTGCTGTCGCCCCTTTCTTCCCCTTCTTGCTGGATTTTTTTTTTCACTCATTGGAGCAGCTTTACTGTAGCTGCTCCCTCTTTCCTCCACGACAGCGGTGGTAGTGCCACTGCCTTCTTCTCCTTCTTCTGCCTTTTTTTTTTTTTTTTCTCTTTGGAGGAGCAGCAAGGCTGCTCCCTTTCCTTCTACGGCGGCGGCCCTGCTGCCACTGCCTTCTTCTTCTTCTGCATCTCTTTTTTTTTCTTCTTCTTCTCCCTCTCTCTCTCTTCCCTCTCCCTTCTTCTTCTTCTTCTTTCCCTTCTCCTGCTTCGGTTTTCTCTTTTTTTTTTTTTTTTTTTTTTTCTCTTTAGAGGAGCAGCCTTCTCCTTCTACGGCGGCGGCCTTGCTGCCGCTGCCCTCTTCTTCTTCTGCTTCTCTTTTTTTTTTTTCTTTCTTTGGAGGAGCTGCTACTCCTTCTCCTTTTATGGCGGCGGCGTTGCTGCCGCTGCCCTCTTCTTCTTTCTTCTGCCTTCTCTCCTTTCTTCCCCCTTCTCTTCTTTCTTCTCTCCTCTCTCTGGTTCGATTTTTTTTTTCTCCTCCAGTGCAGTAGCAGCTGCTGCTCCTTCTTATACCCAACAAGGGGGGGTTTGAGGACTGGAGACCGACAGGTTTCGGGGAAGATTTTTGGGGAGGAGGGTCGAGGTGTCGACCCCCCACTTCCCCTGCAACTCACTTCCTCACTCTCTCTCTGCTCTCCTCCTTCTCCGCTCTCCCTCTCTTCTTCTCTCCTCTTTCTTCCTTTTTTTTTTTTTTTTTTTTTTTGGTCTCGATCCCCTCTTTTGGGGATCAGAAGGAGGATTTTTTTTTTATATATATATATATATATATATATATATATATATATATATATATATTTTTTTTTTTTTTTTTTTTTTGGGCTCTGATCCCCTCTTTTGGGGACCAGACACATTTTTTTTTGTTTGTCTTTGATCCCCTCTTTTGGGGATCAGAGAGATTTTTGTATTTTTTTCCTTTTTTTTATATATATATTTTTTTGTGCTCTGTTCCCCTCTTTTGGGGATCAGACACATTTTTTTTTGTTTGTCTCTGATCCCCTCTTTTGGGGATCAGAGAGATTTTTTTTTTATGTTTTTTTTTGTTTTTGTTTTTATATCTGATCCCTTCTTTAAGGGATCTAGACTTATATATATATATATATATATATATATATATATATATATATATATATATATATATATATATATATATATTGTTTCATTCATTATTTATATATATTTTTTATATATATATTTTTTGTTTTCTTATTATATATATATATATATATATATATATATATATATATATATATATATATATATATATATATATATATATATATATATATATATATTTTTTTTTTTTTTTTTTTTTTTTTTTTTTTACACCCCTCTCATTGCTTATGGTACCTCAATGGGAGCGGGGATCTCCACAGTGGCAAAATCGAGGTGCTGACACTCTTGGTTTTTATTATCTTCCTTTGATATATTGTTTAGATATGGAATGAGCTCGTTGGCTCAGTGAAGAAAAACTATATACTTACACAACAAACAAAACAAAAACTTCATAACAAACATATATAAAGGATATTAATTATCAAAAGCACAACAAGGTAAATGCAAAGAGATACATGGACATTTAAATTCAAGTAAACATGAATAATGAATATAAGCAAAGAAAAACATTAATAATTGCAAAATGAACAACTTTAGTTATTTAATCTTGGTTTAAGGTTTGTGCTAGCTGCAATGCGCACAAATAGATGGAGCCATGATTTGCACATTTTATCATGGGGTCCTTGAGCTGACTAGGCTGTCATGGGGTCCTTGGGCTGACTAGGCTGTCATGGGATCCTTGAGCTGACCAGACTATCATGGGGTCCTTAAGCTGACCCAACTAATTGTCATGTATCTCCATTCATTAACTAATCCCTTAATGAGAAGGGGACAACAAACACGGGATTCTAACATTTATTTATTTTTATTTCTAATTTACATCATCATACATTTTTCCACCACTAGCCAAGTGTTAATGGCTTATTTGATTCTCTCATTGCATATAGTATCACATTGTCTCATTGCTCATTTTCCATGTAATCATTATTGGGTTGGGTTTCCCTCTTATGTAGAGGATGACCCATCTTTTATAAGCTCATATGGAGTAAGGGTAATTACGTAATTTTTACATAAATTATTGAGTTTGGGTTTTATCTCTTTAACCCTTTTGGAATGACACAAGAAGAAAAAGAGATGTTTTGTAGGTTCCTGTTTGCTAAAAACACAGAAGAGAAGAAGAGTCGAGAGATTTCAATTAAGGTGAGGTCAGATGGTCATCTGTGGTCCGATTAAGTTGAAACTTGGACAGCACGTTCATAACTAAGAGTTCTTTATTCTGAACGGTGTGATTGATGATTGGAGTGTTCTAGGTTAGTCTGATAATCAATATTTTGACCCTTTCGGGTGAGATCTCTTTTAACCTTCATCTTGGTAGTTAGGTTATTGATGGTGCGTTCCTAGGACATGTTGTCCTAGATTTTTTTGATGATATGTACCATGAATATAATGTTCTTAATGAATGATGTTATTGTATGCCTCTAGTTTTAATTGGAGAAGACTCTTGTATTCCCAAATTTGGTGATAGTGAAGAGATTTGAGTGGACTACGATCCGTGGTTTTTACTCCTCACATTGAGAAGGTTTTCCACGTAAAAATTCATTGTGTTATGCATGTGGATATTATTGTGCTTGGTATATTGTTCTTTATTTGTTTGTTTCCTATTAGGTTCACTCAATAGTCGAAAAAATTTGTCAGTCCTTGTCCTATCAAGTGGTATCAAAGCTTGGTTGTTATTTAAAGCTTTTGTCTTGGGTTAAACAATGAAAACTAACACAAGTAGAATTATTACTTTGAATGATTCAAATTATCATGTTTGAAAAAGAAAATAGAGGATCTCCTTTATGTAAATGATTACTATTTACCCATGTTTATTAGTGAGAAACTTGAAAATAAGACTGATGATGAATGAAACATATTTCATCAGCAAATATGTGGGTACATTAGACAGTAGGTGGATGATAATGTATTGAACCATATTAGTAGAGAAACACACGCATGCACTCTTTGGACCAAGCTTGAGCAATTGTATGCTAGAATGATAAGGAATAATAAATTATTTCTGATTAAACAGAAGATAGCATTAAAGTATCAAGATGGAACTATGTTGACATATCACTTGAACTCATTTCAAGGAATCATTAATCAATTGTCCTCAATGGGTATCAAGTTTGAGGAAGAAATACAGGGATTATGGCTTCTTGGTACTTTTCCACACTGATGGGAGACTTTTAGAACGTTGTTTCGGCCTAGATCCGTCCTGTAGGTCCTACGAGCTGACTAGACCTGCAAGACAAGACAAGCAAAGGCAAGGGGAGGCGGGCCGGATGCCCCGGGTCCACTCCGATGCCAAAATTAGGGCTCTGTGAACTGTTAGTGGGCTCAGTGTCGAGCCCACAAAGATATTATAGAAAAATGTGTGGGGTACGATGAGATTCTTCGTCCCAGGTGTCAGAGCGTTAATCTCAAGAATGAGCAGAGAGTAATAAATATTCTCGTACCTGAAATCTCGGGATTTGCCCTATTTATAGTAAATAGTGCATATTTTCCAAATGTCGCTTTTATCCTTTGCTCTTGCGTTTGAATAGGTGAAGGAGTTTTCTGGCACCGAATAGGGGATCTCCACGTGGCTCGCTGATCGGGTCCTACGTGTAGAGGTGATATAGCCAGCATGGCATAATTCCCTAACACTTGCCTCGTTGCCTTGCTGAATCTGTAGGGTTCGGCTGAGCAAAAAATAGGATGACAGAATTTCCCCCCAATAACTTGCCTCATTGCTCTGCTGAATCTGTAAGTTTTGGCTTGTGCAAAGAAGACTGTCTGGACCTCTTATCAACAACTTGCCTCATTGCCCTGTTGTGGTGTTTTGATGTGCTGGAGACTGATGGGGCTCTGGAGTTTTGGAGATGAGTGCCATGGTGGGATGACCGATGTGGGGTGCTTGATGTGAGGTTATCATTCTGAGGTGGACACTGTGGCCCAATCACATCGGTCACGCTCCTCTTAGAGGGGGCAGAGGTGAGCCAGCCGATGTGCGATGACCGATGTAGAAGACCAATGTGAGATGACCGTGCCGAGGTGGACACTGTGGCCCAATCACATCCGTCATGCTCCTCTTGGATGGGGCAGAGGTGAGCCGACTAATGTGAGATGACCGATGCGGAAGACCGATGTGAGATGACCGTGCCAAGTAGATCACGGGAGTCTGGCAGTGGTGAGCTGGCCGATGTGAGATGACCGTGCCGTGCTGGACACTGCGGTCAAATCACATCGGTCCTCATGAGGAGGTCGTACCGAGGTGATCACGGGTTTCTCACATGATCCGAGCCGTATTGACCGATGTGGGCACCTCGGCCAAGGCACATCGGTCTCTCTCAAGGCGACATGCCGAGGTGATCACGGGGTTCTCACGTGATCCAAGCCATTTTGACCGATGTTGTCACACCTCAATTCTACACCATTCAGAACGGTGTGATGAACTGCTATAAACCAACGGTTCAACCAAGATCTCTAATAGGCGGTATCCATTAAAAATAAAATCAGGCACATCCACAACCATAATCAAAATAAATACACAATAACGGAAGTCTTATAGTAAATGAACTGAGCATTCTAAATGTAATAATCATAATTAAAATATCAAATTATTGTTGTATCAACCGAGACATAACTAAATAAAATATCAATTACATCTTTTTATAAATCCATAAAAATCCTAATAGAATACGCATGAGTTGCACTCGCATGAGGGGTCATGCGAATCCTCTAAGTCTTCAGCTTCCATTGCAGCAACACGCCCATACACCGGATCATTCATATAATCTGCAACTATGGTACCTGCATAATCAACTAAAAATATTCGACGTCGAGAGGGTGAGCACACATCATGGCTCAGTGAGCAAATAAAACAATGCAACAAACATATGCATGCATTCAATTCATATCTTTGGTCTGGTAAATAAGTTTGCAATGTGCAATAGAAAGGATAAGTGGCCAAAGATCACGTTTATTGACGCCGCACCTCTATACACGAGTGTGTGAGCCGCCCAAAGGTAACGTTTATTGCCGACTCACATGCACCCAATTCATGGACAATGTATACACAAAGGTCACGTTTATTGCTGTACTTGTTGCTCATACCAACACGTAAGCCCCTGCTGGTGAGGGCTCGCAAACTGGGTCGCAACTAACCAATTCTAATGCCAATCAGTGTATCCAAGGCCTCACCCTAGCATCCCTCAATATGTCCATAGAGATAGAGCTAGGGTCTGGTGACCAGGATGAACCACAGTGTCACGTCCCCCCTGATGCCCTACGACGTATTAGTTCCCCTAAGGTAATGGCGATACGACGTTGTTAGTGGACAAGACTTGAGTTAGAGATAGAGCTAGAGTGCTGAGGCCCCGCCTATGACACCTCCCCCTGATACTCATTCGCATCAAGCACACCAACCACACACATACATCCACATGCCTATTCCTATCATCATCATCATCATTATCATAAACAATAAATAAATATGCATGAATGGTAATAATAGAAATATTGGATGACATGTTGAATGCACATAACAATCATACACGCATAAAATCATTCACGGCATTGGACTCAAGAATAAAAATAGTTTATTATTAACCAATTAGTTTAGGTCTTGTTCCCTCACCTTTACTTGATCGTATATCCTCTTTCAAGCTTTAAGAATCAACTATATATCGATATTATATCACTAGAAGACCTAACCAAGTCGATATAATTTAATTAAATTAATTCTGATTTTAAAAAGCATGCTGTTAACTGGGGGTCGATGCTAGGGTCGGAGTTTTGATCGACCCAGGGTGCGACCACCCCTATTCTGGACTTCCCGAACATTGGGGGTCGATGATCAGGGTCTGGTAGGGTCGATTGGCCATCGACGCCCCGTGCGACCCCCTGTGGGTTTTATCAATTTTCATCCTACAGTTTATTCTTCGTGTTTGGGGTCCTATGGCTTGCTTCTACAATCCACTCCACACATGTTCTATGGCCTAGAATCGTAGTTCATTCACCTATATGGCTTTCACGATCTCCCCCCATAGTTTTCCATGAAAACCTAACCATGGGTGGATGATTTGGGTTTCTCCTAGATCATTCCCTCTTCTCTATCTATTCTAAAGAACTTCATGGAGATAGTATCCATACATGAGAATTAGGCTTGTTTCTCTGAAGCCTTCTCCTTAATCTTCTTCTCTACTTTCCTTCTCTTCTCTTTCTCTCAATCCAATTAGGGTTCTAAAATGAGTGAAAGAGGCTTAGGGACGTCCTATTTATAAAGTAGAAACTCCCAAAATAAGTCCCATTGAGATTAGGAAGGAATCCCATTGAAATTAGGAAAGTTTCCTAATTTTTGGTTCGTGCTATTTTTACCGATTATCGGGGGTCGATGGGGGGGTCAGAGATCCCGTCGACCCCTGGTTCTTAAAATGTCCGACCCTCGATATAAAATTGGGGGTCTGACTTTTATACTGGGGGGGTCCGACCCTCCCTTGCTGGGTATGCGACCCTCCCCCTATTTTTAGTGTTTTTGGGTCAGTTTAATACCTGGGATCGTGATCTCCTTCACGTACTTGATCCGTTTGGTTTGACCATGATGGGTAGACCTGGTTCAAGGTGGTAAGACCGGGTTAGTTTGATACGGGTCTTACAGATGTGGGCACCGCGGCCAATACACATCGGTCTCTCTCAAGGCGACGTGCCGAGGTGTTCACGGGGTTCTTACGTGATCCGAGCCATTTTGACCAATGTAGGCACCGCGGCCAATACACATCGGTCTCTCTCAAGGAAATGTGCCGAGGTGATCATGGGGTTCTCACATGATCCGAGCCATTTTGACCGATGTGGGCTCCACGGCCAGTACACGTCGGTCTTCTTGAGGATGAAGTTCTGAGCCGATCACGGGTTTCTCACGTGATCCGAGCTGATTTGGCCGATGTGGGCACCGCGGCCAATACACATCGGTCTTATTTGTGGATGAAGTTCTGAGCCGATCACGGGTTTCTCATGTGATCCGAGCTAGTTTGACCGATGTGGGCATCGCAACCAATACACATCGGTCTTCTTGAAGATGATGTTCCGAGCCGATCACGGGTTTCTCACGTGATTCGAGCCATGTTGACCGATGTGGGCACCACCACCAATACACATCGGGCTTCTTGAAGATGATGTTCCGCGCCGGTCACGGGTTTCTCACGTGATCCGAGCCATGTTAACCGATGTGGGCACCGCGGCCGTGAAATGTCGCAGTCGTTCGATCTTTTTAAGGGTGGAGCCGAGATGGTCTTTGGCCGATGTGAACTATCCATATTGGATCCGGATCTGGTCATGGATCTGGGTCGATTACGTGGATACGGCAAGGCGAGACCCGACTGATGGACCCAGAAGTTACCTTCGGTAATAAATGCACCGACTTGGATGCCAATGATGAGGTGCCACGTGGAACGCACTCGATAGAATTTATATAAAAAGGGGTGGTGGGGTATGGAGGTCCCCTACTCTGAATTACTGTTCTGATATCCTCTCACATCGGCTTGGACTGATATTGACATCGGCGCGGTCTTTTGACATCGGTTGCTTGACATCGGCAGCCTTGAACATATAATCAGTAAGTTTCTTCTAACTTATTTTTTTCCTTAATCATGGTTGACGAGAGCTGGGAGGCCAAGGCCGTAGTAGACATTGAAACTGTTGGGACATCCGCCAGCAGTAGCAGCGGCAGCAGTGGCACATCCTCGTCGGACAGTGGGTCGGCCACCAGTACCTCTACAACAAGTGGGTCGGTGGGGAGGGTAACTGAGGGCGGTCCCGAGACCGAATTGAGAACCGCGGATATTCTAGAACATAGCAGTGCTGGAATAGCGGGTCCATTTTGGAATGAAATTTTAGAGGGGATTTCAACTCACGAAATAGGATATAAAGTCCTTATCCAGGCCCGCGAAGAGGCCGAGGCTCCCCCAGAGTTTGACGCCAAGGGGGAAGTGTGTCTGTTGACTAAGGCCGAATTTGACAGCCTGCGGGATCAGTACCAAATACCAGACGACGTGGAGATGAGAATGCCCACAGAAGGGGAGTGGGCCTGCAGGAGTCGACGTTCGGAGTTATGTGTAAATATCGAGATGTTTAAGGCCGGATTCTGCTTGCTGGTACCGCGGTTAGTAGCGGAGATTCTGAAGTATTACCAGGTCGCCCCGATCCAACTGATGCTGAACTCTTGGAAGAACCTGATTGCCTTCATCATCTACTTTAGGAGGCTGGGACATAGGCCGACCCTCAATATGTTCCGCGCGATATTTACCTTTAACAACTACTGCAAGACGGGGTGGTATTACTTCGCTAAGAAACCTGACTTCGACGATCTGCTGGCGGACAAACCCACCTTGATCAAGTTGTGGAAAAACAAGTTCTTCTACATTCGAGGCGACAAGGTAGTACTGGAGAATGTCTGGAAAAAGCTCGACACCGAGACACTAAACACCGATGTGCCACTGCTGCCCGCTGAGTTCGAGCTGCTGCGGCTGGCTCGGCATTCTGAGGGTGATCCAATCCGAGTGGCCGACCTGAGGGATCCTCTCCTTTTACACGAAAACCGACTGAGTGAGTATGTTTGTCATGTTGTTGGCCGACCCCAACCTACTAACTGGGCTGATTATTTTTTGTTATTTTGTAGTAATGTTGAGCGTGGAATATCTTCTAGAGCAAAGGAGGAAGGAAGCGGCCAAGAAGGAGGCCGCGACGAAGAGGTCCAACGAGGAGCAATCTACGAAGGCCTCGGCGGATCGTCGCAGCGCCGAGGGGGATGCGGCGCGGAGGCCCTCCAAGAGAACACGTAAGCACTCCCCTGACTCCGCCTTGGCCGAGGCTGCGCGTATCTATGCCATGCGACAGATTCCTCAGTACCATGTTCTTGACTTTTCAGGAAAGGGAACCACCTCGGCTGCTCCGAAGGCCGTTCTTGCACTAAGGGAGGCGTTCGGGACCCCGGTAGCCAGGCAGCTGACTCCAGTTCGGACACAACAAAGTTTGGCATCTCCCTCCATGAGGCCGAGGGTGATAACCGGGCAGGGGGGTGTCCCAAGTGACATCAGACGCATCCCCCTCATGGGTCCGTCTCCTCGGAACAAGACGGGGGACGAGCGGGCTTTCCGGCCGGACTGGGCCTTGACCGAGGAGGACACGGCCATGGGTACGTGCTGCCCGGGAGTTGATGAGGGGGGCCATTCTGCCTCAGGACCGATCACTGGTCCATGAGCTACCCATGGCCTCTTTGATATCGGGGGCCGACACCCTTGCTGCTTCGGTAAACATCTACTTCCTTGTTCCCTTTCTCGTTTCTTGTTTTCATTTCAACTTGTCTAACTTGTGTTTGTTTTCTTGGTGCAGCTCGAAGTATACATGGTGACTCTGAAGGAGTAGGCCGAGGAGATAGCAAAGGACCTGGCTGACACAGACGGCAAATTGCACACGGTCGAGGACGAGAGGGAGGATTCTCGGACTTAGCTTCGGTACAAGGAGCGGGAGGTGACCGCCCTGACGTCCGAGGTCAATCGCCTCAGGGAAGATAATGAGAAGTTGCGCGTGGTCAAATGCCATCTTAAAGATGTGGGGAAGGCGAGGGAAGACTGCATCGATGAACTAAAGTCGTTTTTGGAGCTGGCCAAGAATCGCGGGGCTCGGTTCAAGGATGCCTTCCTGAAGACCCGTTCTCTAGCCATCGGGGCGGTCCGGCTCTATCAGAAGTCCGAGGACTTCAAAGAGTTGGTGGGGTGGTATTCGATACAAAGCTTCACCCTGGGCGCGCAGGCCCTGAAGGAGTACGTTGATGCGAAGACGCCGGGGCTGGACTATAACAGAGCGGAGTGCCTGGTCCCCGTGGACGCGGAGATTGATATCCCGGAGGTGGATGAGACCGAGATGCTTCGTCGACTTGACGAGGTCTTTGAGGGTGAGGATCCTTCGGGTTCCCCCGATGCGGACGAGACCCCGACAACCCCCCAGGACGGTGCCATTTCGCCGATGGATCCTCCTTGCACCCCAGGCGGTTCCCTCTCTGGAGTCCTCGTCCGAGGTGGGGGAGGTTGTCTTCTCCGTTCCTCGGCTACAGCAGCCGGAACTCTCGGAGCATTATGGTCCACATACTACTTATAATATCCTCGTTGGATGAGGTCTTCTATCTGTGCTTGTAGGTTCTGACATTCATCGATAGTGTGGCCTATGTCTCTGTGATACTGGCAGTACTTGTTCGGGTTTCTCCTTCTTGCTTCGGTTACGATCTTCTGGGGCCTCTGTAAATACCCGTCGTTAGCAATGAGGGTGTACACGTCCCCAAGGGACCTGTTGAGTGGGGTATAATCACTGAATTTCTTCTGGAGTAACCCTCTAGCTCACGCTTCTTCTCTCCTCGACCTCTTGTTCTCTCCCGGCTGCGTGAGGTCTTGCCTCTAATCCGTTCGCTTGTGTGGAGTATCGACTAGGCCTTTGCTTTCGTAGATTTCATTGGCAGTGGCGAACTTCTCGCACCGTGCCAAGAGTTCCTGCAAGTCTGCTAGTTCCTTTTTGGCTATAGAGAATCTAAGCTTCGGGTCAGTGACCGCTGCTCTCAGTGTGGCAAAGTGAACTGCCTCGTCGATGTCCTTCACTTGTAGTACTTCCAGATTGAATCTGGCCAAGAGGGCCCTCAAGGTCTCACCGGACCTCTGTCTCATATTCATCAGGTGTGCGCTTGTCTTTCGCTGCACCCTGCTTCCTTGGAAATGTATTCTGAATAGTCTCCCCATGGTCTTAAAAGAGTCAATAGACCGTGGTGGTAGGTTGTTAAACCACATCCGAGCCGCGCCTTTTAGTGTAAGGCTAAAGGCTCTGCACATGATGGCGTCGGGGTTCACGTAGAGGACCATTGCACCCATGAAATTGTTCAGATGATCGACGGGATCTGTGGATCCAT
Organism: Protea cynaroides; assembly: GCA_028583415.1. Classification (NCBI taxonomy): domain Eukaryota; kingdom Viridiplantae; phylum Streptophyta; class Magnoliopsida; order Proteales; family Proteaceae; genus Protea; species Protea cynaroides. The sequence continues at coordinate 30,580 of JAMYWD010003575.1, read as the reverse complement.
CATAAGAATCTACCGGTGGCATGGTAAACCACTTGGGAAGGGGGACCCTCATGATAACGTCGGTTAGAGGGTTATCTATTGAATAATCCCTATCTTCGTCGTGGGCAACTCCGGCCTTCTCCATGGTCTCGACCTTTCGGTGCAATGCCGCCAGTTGGTCCGCCAACATTGCCGCTACCTCTGGGTTTATGGAGCACTTGGTTTATCTGTGCCCATAACAACCTCTGGTACCGTGATATGCCGCAGAACCAAAAGCTCATCCATTGCGTCTTCATCCAGTCGAGCTGCTGCTCCTGGCTGAGGGCTGAGCCTTTCTCGAGCAGGGATTCTTCCGTACTGCGACGTTGATCCCGTGCCACTTAACTCTGGGACCGGGCGAGCACTGGTTTCTGGTCTCGTGGGTCGAGCTCCACTTTGCCCAAGGTGGTGACGGGGTTCTCTAGGGAGGTTAGTCTCCCTATGCGAGTCTGCTGGTGGGACGACTCTGACGGAGGGATGAGATGTAGCTTCTGCGGTCGAGGGCTGTAACCCCCTGTACAAACTGAGCTAGCACTGCAAGCTACTGTGCTACGGTCTCGAACTGTTCGTATGTGACAAAGGACAAAGGACTCGTGTGCGGGGGCTGGGTCAGGAACGCGTTTTCCTCGGTCCCTGCTAGGCCGCATTTCAGACCTATCTGCTTCTTCGGGATTTACCCGTTGATCGATCATAGGGGGGTGGGACTAACCATCTGGCTTTAGGTTCTTCTTGGACTCATACATTAAAACTTTTCCTTGGCTTTTAATCTGTTGACATTAAATCTCGGGCCCCACGGTGGGTGCCAAACTATTTCGACCCAGATCCATCCTGTGGGTCCTACGAGCTGACTAGACTTGCAAGACAAGACAAACAAAGGCAAGGGGAGGCGGGCCGGATTCCCCGGGTCCACTCTGATGCCAAAATTAGGGCTCTATGAATAGTCAGTGGGCTTAGTGTCGAGCCCACAGAGATATTATAGAAAAATGTATGGGGTACGATGAGATTCTCCGTCCCAGGTGTCAGAGCGTTAATCTCAAGAATGAGCAGTGAGTAATAAATATTCTCGTACCTGAAATCTCAGGATTTGCTCTATTTATAGTGAATAGTGTATATTTTCCAAATGCTGCTTTTACCCTTTGCTCTTGCATTTGAATAGGTGAAGGAGTTTTCTGGCACCGAATAGGGGATCTGTACGTGGCTCGCTGATCGGGTCCTACGTGTCGAGGTGATATAGCCAGCGTGACATAATTCCCTAACAAACGTCATTAACAAACTCAGCTCCAGATGGTGTAATCTCAATGGATTTGGTTAAGAGTAGTGTTTTAAATGAAGAAATGAGAAGAAAGTCACAAGATTCCTCTTCACAATTAGATACTTTGGTCACCGAAAATAGGGGGAGGAGTAAGAGTTGTGGTGCAAGGAATAGAGACAAGAGTATAGGTAAATCCAACTGGTGTGCTTGAGTGTTATAATTATGGTCAAAAGGACCACACCAAGAATTATTGCTGAAAGTTGAAGATAGACAATTAAGGAAAAAGGTAAAGAAAAGAAGAAAGATGATGAATGAGTTGCCACCACTTTTGAGGATTTTCGTACTGTCTATGATAGTGACGTAGTCAATCTTATATGCCATAAGACAAGTTGGGTGATTGACAGTGATGCTTCCATTCATGCTACATCTTGAAAGGACTACTTTGCATCTTACACGCCAAGTGACTTTGGTGTTGTAAGGATAGGTAATGATAGGTAATGATGATTTGGCCAAAATTGATGACATTGGAGATGTTTGTTTGGAAACCTATATTGGTACAAGAATAATTTTTAAGGATGTAAAATATATTCCTAATATCCGCTTGAATTTAATTTCTACAAGTAAACTTGATGATGAGGGTTTTTGTAATACCTTCTGTGAAGGTCAATGGAAGCACAACAAGGGTGTTATGGTTGTAGTAAGAGGTAAAAAATATTCAACATTGTACTTGTTTCAAGAAAAGCTTTCCAAGGACATTGTAAATGCAGTTGACAATGAAGGTACAATTGAGTTGTGGTACAAGAGACTCAGTCACATGAGTGAGAAGGGAATAATGTTGTTGTCCAAGAATAAATAGGTACAATTGTTTATTTTGATGCGAGTGGAGCATCAGGGGGAGGACATGACACTGTGGTTCATCCTGGTCACCAGACTCTAGCTCTATCTCTACTCAAGTCTTGTCCACTAACATCAGTATCGCCATTACCTTAGCAGAACTATTACATCGTAAGGCATCAAGGGAGGTGGTCTCGGATCGTGTAGTCTCTGACTCTGCCGGGGGGGCCTTAGCTCTATCTTTATGGACGTATTGAGGGATGCTGGGGTGAGGCCTTGGATACACTGTTTGACATTAGGATTGGTTAGTTGCGAGCCCAGTTTGCAAGCCCTCGCCAGCAGGGGCTTACGTGTTAGTATGGGTAGGGCATCAGGGGAAGTGTGATGCGGTGTGGTCCTAAGCACTTTAGCTCTATCCCTATTCCATGGTGGGTGCATGTGGGATGGCAATGGTGTTTGATCCATTGGGCGGCTTCACACACTCGTGTATAGAAGTGCGGTGGCCACCTATCCTTTCTATTGCACATTGTGAACTTATGAACCAGACAAAAGATATGAATTGAATGCATGCATATGTTTGTTGCATTGTTTTGTTTGCTCACTGAGCCGTAATGTGTGCTCACCCTTTCGACGTCGAATATTTTTAATTGATGATGCAAGTACCACTATAGAAGATTATATGAATACTCCGATGTATGGACATGCGGCAGCGATGGATGCAGAAGTTATGATGGAGCCGCATGAATCATTATGCCAGTGCAACTCATCCGTTTTCAATTAGATTTTGTTTAAGTTATACAGACGATGTAATTGATTAAATTATTTTTAATTTATGTCTCAGTTTTTTTGAGGATAATTGGATAATTTATTTATGATATCATCTTTCACTCAGTTTATTTAATATTAAAGACTTCTGCTATCGTGTATTTATTCTGATTTTTGTTGTGGATGTATATGGTTAAGCAAACGGGCACAATCTATTCGAGATCCTAGTTGAACCGTTGGTTTATTGACGGTTCATCACACCATTCTTGTAAGACCCGCACTCCATGAACCCGATCTAAACCTTGAATTCATGTCGTAACAGGTCTTCCAATCATCACCGGGCGAGACGGGACGAGCGGATGACAAACAGGTACGAAACGTCCCAAATTAAGTATGATTTATTCATACCGGTCGATGGTACCGGTCTTGGCATTGGTACCGGTTGACCGGTATAGTCTGCGCAACAGACTACCAAGATCCCAAATCGGATCTCTGCGGGTCCTACTTTCTAAATTTCGAACCCTAGGACTTTTCTAATCCTAGGAGGCTTCCTAAACTAAAACTAGCCTATATAAACCCCTTTAAACCTCCTAGAATCCCTTACATTGATCCTCACAAACCCTAGAAAGGAGAAAGAGGCTGAAGAAGGAGGAGAAGCTAGGAAGAGCCGATATTGCCGTTCGACGAAGAACACCTTACCGCCAGTCGATGGTGAGTGCTTAAACCTTCTTTTACATTATGACTCTAGGATTATGACTCTAGTATGGTTAGGTTGCTTTGATCAATACCATGCAAAGCAGGTATTGATCTAAAACCCTATTTTACCGATAAACCCTATTTTTGCCGACAAACCCTAATCTAGTCAGTAAACCCTAGATTCGAGTTCTAGGAAGAAGACCGTCAAAGCTAGGACTAGAATGGAGTTAGAAGCAACTCTAACTCAGTGCTTAGACCTAGTATGTGTAGGAGAAACCCTAGGATCAATAGGGGATGATCGACAACAGTCAAGAACCGGAAGTATGGTCTTCCGGAGACATACTGGTCGATTATACCGGTTGCACCCTGTGCGACCGGTACATTCTAGGGGCTGGTCTGTCGGGACCGACGGACCATACCGGTCATAGGTTTCCCCACAGTGCTGCGACCGGTACTGTGACCGGTCAGCTCTATGAGATATATTTTTTAATGTCGTTGGTTTTTCGACCAACATGAAACCTAAGGAAAACTATTATAACTAAACCCTAATATTGTATAGGACTTTGTGATAGCACGTTTGGATTTTGCAACGTGGAGCAAGCTATCAAACGAGCGTCAAGTAAGGGAATCAGACCTAAACCCTAATAATCTAATGGACAGTAAACCGTTGTTAATAACTATGACTTTGTGGATTGATGTTTGTGCATACTCGCATGTCATCCTTTACTTTCAGTTGTTATTATTGTTCATGCATACTCGCTATGGTAGGATGTGATTGTTTTCGTTGGTGTGGAATGGGAAGGGCCTAGGGTCTGGGATCATTCCTCACACTAGCACCTTTTCGTGGTATTCTATCTTAGCATGCTTGGTGCGGGTAGGGCATCAGGGGGAAGGCGTGGCACTGTGGTCTCCGGCCTGGCCACCAGACTTTAGGTCTATCTCTATGCCATAGGGAGTTATGTTGGGATAGGGTCTATATTTCGTATTGTACTGTCTTAGCATGCTTGGTGCGGGTAGGGCATCAGGGGGAGGACGTGGCACTGTGGTCTCCGGCCTGGCCACCAGACTCTAGCTCTATCTCTATGTCGTAGGGAGCTGTGCTGGGATAGGGCCTAGTGTGATGACATATAGGATTGGTTAGTTACGAGCCCAGTTTGCAAGCCCTCGCCAATAGGGGCTTACGTGTAGGTATGGGTAGAGCATTAGGGGAGGTGTTGGGGATGTTGATCGGGATGCCTTAGCTCTATTTCTATTCCATGGTGGGTGCATGTGGGACAGCAGTGGTGTGATCTACTGGGCGGCTTCACACACTCGTGTATAGAGGTGCGGTGGCCACCAATCCTTTCTATAGCACATTGCAAACTTAAAACCAGACCATAATATAATATGACTGTTACTCATGCATATAAATGTTACATTGTCTGATTGTCTTACTGAGCTAAGTTGTGAGCTCACCCTTGTATATACACCATTTTTAGATGTTGATGCAGGTTACACGGTGGATGAATACATGAACCCGCTGGCGTACGGAGGCGTAGCTGCTCTAGACGTGCAGGCAGGAGAGGACGAGCATGACGCTTCATGCGAGTGCCCTTTTTACATGTATCTCTAGGATTTTTCTTATTTGTTTTAGTTATTTTCGGTTGACATTAAAGTGATGTAAAAATATTTATTTATGTTTGAGAATTTGGATAATTAAATATTTATTTAAATCTATCAATAGATGCTCAGTTCATTTTATTTAAGGACTTCCGTTGTATTTATTATATTCTGATTGTGGTTATTTGTAATGGTTTGTATGAGTGGACACGGTCTTATTGAGATCCTGGTGTGAGCCGTTGGTTCAGTGACAATTCACTCACACTTTTGGTTCAGCTGGAATTGGGGTGTGACAACTTGGTATCAGAGCTCACAGGCTCTGTCCAACAGACCATATTGCACTTAACTGAGTCGATGAACTGAGATAGGAAAATTTTAAAGCCTTAATAAGAACACACCTTAAGCACTTGTTTGATGCCTGAGACTATATAAGGAAGAACATAACATACTATATTAAATATGGAATTAATAAATGCACATGCTCTACATAGGCAAAATCATAAACTGCTATTAAAACATTAAAAGAGTGATAAGTTAAAAGTGCTATAGGGTATGGTCCACAAGCCAGACAGTTACCCTGTTATATAAACTGTACTGTGAAGAGAGGAAAAATAAGAACTCTATCGTGGGGTTAGGGGCATAGGAGGAATAGGGTCGGCAATATCATAATCCCGCACATAGGCGACCCTGAGCCAGTGCACCTGCTCCTGAGTGACTCTGAGGTTGGGAGCCAAGTGTCCCAAGTCACGGCTCATCTCACGCTGAGTGTCCCTGATCTCTGTGAACATACCCATCACGGTGTCGGGAGGAGGCTGAGATGGTCCCACTGCATATGTGGGCTGTGGTGCTGGTGCTAGAACATCCTCCATCTGATCATCGCCACCCTCATCATCACCCTCTGCCTCTGCTGCATGAGCAGCATTAGCTGCTGTTGTTGCTGCTGCCGCAGCTACTGCCGCGGCTGCTACCCTCCTGAGTGTGCGAGGACGAGCCTCTAAGTCCTTATTGCTGATCGACAGGTTGTCCATCTGCATCAGGAAAATGGCATCCCAGTCGATGTCCGAGGTCATCGTATCCTCAACGGAGATCTCACCCCTCATGTCCACTCGTAATCGCCGCAGAAGAGTGGTAATGAGTCGACCGTATGGAAGGTTGCTGGCCTGACTGGGTAAAGTAGCCTGATGCATGGCCCCGATGATGATGTAGGTAAGACAGATCCGCTCCCCAGTGCAAACGCAGTAGGTCAAGTACTGAGTGAGCTAAGACAACTCACTGTAATGGCTGCTCTGAGGCACAATGTTGTGCTAGATAATGCGACTGTATACACGAGGCACAGGTCTCAAACTAGCAGCCTTCATAGGAACTCCAGGGTTACGTAGCTGCTCCGAGATCTCCTGGCGTAGATCGTCTGTGAGGAAGCCCTTCATCTTAGGGGCACTGTAGATCAAGTCCCCATCATTGGGAATCCCTAGGAGATCGGCGAGTTGGTGATTGTCAAAAGAGATGGGGACACCCTTGATGTAGCTGGTTAGGCGGAGTGTCCGGCATTGGTTGAAGTCATTGACATCTCCATCTATCTCTAGATTGGCGTAGAAATGCTTGACAAGGTTGGGACGGGGGATTACAGAATAAGTGATGATGGGCAACCACCCGAGTCTATCAAAAGCGGCTTCCACATCAAACCGCTGAAGCTGCTCCAGATTTACCAGTTGCCCTGACTCAATATTCTTTCCCTCGAACCAAGGAAAACGGGCTTGCACCGCCTCAGAACGAAACCACCGTTCATCGAGCTGTGGAACAGGTGGGTGAGGAAGGTGCATGCCAAGACCGTATGAGCGTTTACCGGCACCTCTGCGCGGAGCCATTGAAACTATAAAAACAAAGATAAATAATGAGAAATTGTTAGAATTTTTAGAAATTTCGGCAGCATAACGACAGCAAATTAAGCAAAAGCCTCGAACTCACCCAAAACCTAGGGAGGAGGACTTACGTAACCCCAAACACTTCATGGAATCCAAACATTCATCAAAACAACAAGAAATTTAGGAATTTTCAGAAAAATTCGATTTTTGGCAAAAACTTAGGTCAAAAACATAAAAATTTGATTTTTTTCAAAAACCGTTAGGTGGAACCTCAAATTGGTTGAGGTCTTTTTCTCATAGAGGTCCCTAAACCCTTTCTAAGCCGAAGGAAGAGAGTTCCTACGGTTGGAAATTCCTAAACAAAGAAAACACTAGTTTTGGGCTTGGAACCAAAGATAAACGATATAAAAATGATGAATGGAAGGAAGAAACTTACTTGGAGGTGATGTTCTAAGTCTTGATCGGAAGAAAATGACTTTTAAGATCACCGGTCGAACTGTAGCAACTCAAGAGCCAAATTGGAATCGCCACCGAATAGGAAGAAGGAAAAGAAAAGTGAGAAAAATCTCACTTTTCGCGACTTTAAAGAAAAATTTGGGCATACCGGTCAACGGTTTTGTCCATACCGGTCGACCGGTACCTCCCTGTTAAAGTCGACCGGTACCTCTCGGTCAGGAAAGAGATCCTGACCGATCGACTACACCAGTCGCGCTATACCCTACAGGGTAGCGACCGGTACATCGATCGGTACCTCTCGGTCAGGAGGGGAATCTTGACTGGTCGACTATACCGGTTGCCCTACATACTACAGAGTAGTGACCGGAATGTTGCGACCGGTCAGCCATAGGATGCCAGAAAAATTTTTGGAAAAATTTTAAAAATTTCAATTTTAAGTTTCCATTTCGATTATTCGACTTGCAATTGTTAAATACTAACACTATTATGATTATTCGACTGTACCTCATGTGTTATGTCTTCATCTCTGATCCAAACGGACTAGTCTGGGATGGTAGGCGGAAATGGTCGAAGAGGCTCACGAAAGCGTCACCACTCTAGGGTGTGCCAAGCTGAGGAAAATGTGGAAACTGGATATATTGAAGAGCAAAATCAGAACCCAGAAAGTGGAGAAGGGCAGATCCCTAGGCACTGATAAACTTGCCAGGCCCTCCTCACACTAACTCGGAGACGATTGTCATAAATTTAGTTTATCAGATGGAAGCTCAGCAGGAGACGTTCCTGGATGAGATGCTGAAGATGTTTAGGCCACCAAGATATATCCCTATAGAAGGCACACCTGAACATAGGGGAAATAACACCACACTGCCAAGGGATGGTAGCTCTGGGCCAATGGGCCAAGGACAGAATCTACAACCACCACACCAATTTCTATCGTCGTCTGCCTATCACGGAGCCTACCCATACCCACCACCATGGCATGGAATGAATGCATAGGGGTAGAATGACTTAGGCCGAGCGGTGGATAGGTTTTTGAAGCTGAAACCCCCTACTTTCACAGGGAAACCAGGAAAACCACTGTGGCCTGCACAGTGGGTTGCTAAGATGGAGAAGAATTTCTGTCTGATGACTTAAACTGAGGATGAGAAGGTTTTGTTTGCCATGCACATGCTCAAGGAAGATGCAAATGCCTGGTGGAATTCTACCTGGTCATACTTAGAGGTAAAACACACTCAGATCGATTGGGCAATATTCAAGGGAGCTTTCTTCGATAAATATTTTCCAAAGAGCTTCAAAGATCAGATGGAGAAGGAATTCCTTAACCTACAGTGATCTCAATCGACTGTTGATGCTTACCAGCAAAGGTATGAAGAGCTATTTTTCTTTGCACCGGCAAGCATGCAAGAAGAAGAAACCAAGACTTGTAGGTTCACCATGAGATTATGAAGAAGCATTAGAGAGAACGTCTTGGGTCTAGAGAAGAAAGTTTATAATGAGGTTGTACAGATTGCCAGAGTAATTGAATCCAGTCAAAGAGACAGCTTCTTTGCTCAGAATTGGGGACTGAAGAGGCCTGCTACTGAGACTCCAGGTGGAGGCAATCATAGACCATTCCGCCCATACAGGGATCAGTCCACTGTGGTGCCTGCAAGGAACACTACTGCACCACCACCGACACAGTTCACTGGACAGAACCAGAACGTTAAATGTTTCAACTGTCAGCAACTGGGTCATATTGCAAGGACTTGTACTCTACCTAGGAAGTAACCTCCACACCAAGGAAAGGTATTCGCAGTCACCACTGAAGAGACAGCCGCATCACCTGAAGTGGTTACTGGTATGATTCTTTCCCTTCCTATTTGTTTTACTGTTGTTATGTTTGAGCATGTAGAACTAAGGGATAACTAAATTTTAGGGACTATAAATATAGCTGGTATATCTACCAGAGTACTCTTTGACTCTGGGGCCACGCACTCCTTCATTTTTATTTCTTTTGTGAAGCAAATGGAATTAACTGTCAAGTGTTTGAACCCACGCTTGATAGTTCGCTCCCTATTGGGAGTTGAAGTGGCGTTGACTGAATATTATGGGCCGTGTACAGTGAGTATTGAGGGCCGAAACCAAGAAGCAAATCTGGTTCAACTCGAGATAGCAAACTTTGATGTCATCTTAGGAATGGATTGGCTAGGCCATCATTCAGCTAGCTTATTATGTGGTGAAAGAAAACTTGTGCTTAAAGATGAGAAGGGCAAGGAGTTTAGCTTCACTGGGACCAAGTTACCGAGGAAGCGAAAGCTAATCCTCTCCGCCCTAAAAGCTAAGAGATGCTTAAAGAAGGGAGGAGTAGGGTATTTAGTGTCTATGGTCGACATCACTGCTGAGGTGCCAAGGATGGAAGATCTAGATGTGGTACGAGAGTTTCCAGATGTGTTTCCAGAAGATCTCCCAGGTCTACCTCCAGACAGGGCTACAGAGTTCATGATAGATCTGATGCCAGGGTCGGCACCGGTGTCTAAAGCACTGTACAGAATGGCCCCTACTATATTAAAGGAGTTGAAGACCTAGTTACAAGAACTACTAGATAAGGGTTTCATACAACCAAGCATATCGCCATGGGGAGCACCTGTATTGTTCGTCAAGAAGAAGGACGGTAGTGTACGACTATGTATTGACTACCGAGAGCTGAACAAGTTAACCATCAAGAATCGATATCCTTTGCCTAGGATCGATGATCTATTCGATCAGTTACAGGGTGTAAAGGTTTTCTCAAAGATTGATCTTAGATCAGGGTATCACCAATTGAAGATCAAGGCCGCAGATATTTTGAAGACTGCTTTCAGGACAAGGTATGGACATTATGAGTTCCTTTTAATGTCATTCGGGTTGACTAATGCTCTAGCGTCATTTATGGAACTGATGAACCAAGTGTTTCATGACATGTTGGACACTTCGGTCATCGTATTCATTGACGACATATTGGTCTACTCGCAAGACAGGGAGACTCATGCGACACATTTGAGAGTAGCCCTACAATGGCTGAGAAGAGAGAAGCTTTATGCCAAGTACAAGAAATGTGAATTTTGGCTGAAGGAAGTGGCTTTCTTGGGTCACGTAGTATCTACAGATGGTATCAAGGTAGATCCAAGCAAGATCACAGCTATTGTAGGATGGGATGCACCGAAGTCAGTTATGGAGATTCGTAGTTTCCTTGGATTGGCTGGTTATTATAGAAGATTCATGGAAGACTACTCAAGGATCGTCGTTCCACTTACCAGACTAACCAAGAAAGGAGAAAAATTTATATGGTCAGATGAGTGCGAGAAATGCTTTCAGACTTTGAAGTCAAGACTAATCTCTGCACCTATCTTGACCATCCCAGCACCAGGCTTACCATTTACCCTATATACGGATGCCTCAGGGTTGGGTCTTGGATGTGTGTTGATGCAAGGAGAACAGGTGATTGCCTACGCATCAAGACAGTTGAAAGAGCATGAGAAGAATTATCCTACACATGATTTGGAGTTAGTAGCGGTTATACATGCAATCAAGACATGGAGACACTACCTTTACGGTGAAAAGTTTCAGTTAAGTCAGATCACAAGAGCTTAACCTATCTTTTCACTCTAAAGGACCTGAATATGAGATAGAGGAGATGGCTAGAACTATTAAAAGATTATGATTGTGACATTCAGTATCATCCGGGTAAGGCAAATGTTGTGGCTGATGCCTTAAGCCGAAAGTGGGCATCGAAGCCTGAGGCAGGACCTAATACAAATGCTGCATTGTGTGCTGCAGTCTCAAGTTCAATAGAAAATGATGAAGAGTATATAATAGAGACTGCAAGAGATCCAGTGGAACATGGCTTAATTCATAAGTTCACATTGATGTTCGTAGCTCTAAAGATTTCATCGGATCTAACACATGAAGTCAAAATAGCAATCCTACAGGATCCACATGTCAAGACTGTGCAAGAAGACCTGGAGAAGGGTAAAAGTAATCCTGACTTCACCTTGGATTCAGACAGGATACTCAGGTATCGTGGACGATTATGCATACCTGAGAGTGAGGACTCCAATATCAGAGATAGAGTTATGACAGAAGCTCATTACACTCCATATTTGGTACATCCAGGAAGCACCAAAATGTACCATGATTTAAGAAGATTATATTGGTGGAGGGGTATGAAAGCGGATATAGCTCATTTCGTATTCCAATGTCTGAATTTCCAGCAAGTTAAAGCAGAAAGGTAGAGAGCCGCAAGATTGCTACAACCACTATCAGAACCTGCATGGAAGTGGGATTGCAGCACAATGGATTTCGTCACTGGCCTACCCTTGACACCAAGGTCGGTGGATGCAGTTTGGGTTATAGTCGATCGAATTACCATGACAGCTTGATTCATCGCTATCAGACCTCAGTATACCATGGAGAAGCTGGCCAAGCTATATGTAGATAATATAGTTAGACTTCATGGCGTCCCAGAGAGTATAGTATCTGACAGAGATCTCTATTTTACATCAAAGTTATGGGAAGGATTACAGAAAGCTATGGGAACCAAGTTGAAGTTTAGTACAACTTTTCAACCTCAGGCGGACGGGCAGTCAGAACGAACTATTCAAATTTTAAAAGATATGCTCCGAGCTTGTGCCCTAGATTTCAAAGGAGCTTGGGACGAGAAGCTATCGCTCATCGACTTTGCTTATAACAATAGCTACCAGGCTACAATTCAGATGGCGCCATATGAGGCACTCTATGGGAAGAAATTTCGTACACCTCTGTTATGGAATGAGGTGGGAGAAAGAAGAATTGTAGGACCGAAATTTGTCGAAGAAACTTGTCGAGTGATTGATCAGATCAAGGAAAGAGTGAAGACAGCTCAAGTTTGATAAAAGCACTATGCAGATAACTGACATCGAGATCTGGAGTTTGCAGTGGGTGACAAGGTATTCTTGAAGATATCACTTGTGCGAGGTCTGAAACGGTTTGGTAAGAAGGGGAAGCTATGCCCCAGGTACGTGGGACCATACGAAATTTTGACCAGACGTGATAATGTGGCATATCAACTGGCTCTACCACCATCCATGTCAAGCGTTCATGATGTGTTCCATGTATCTTTATTGAAGAAGTATGTCAGGGATCCATCGCACATCTTGACAGCAGACCCACCAGACTTGACAGAGGACTTGACATTTCAGGTAATACCTGTGATGCTCACAAGCCGAAAGCTACAACATCTTCGAAGCAAGGTTATCCACTATGTGAAAGTGCATTGGAAGAGCCAAGATGTAGAAGAAATTACTTGGGAAGAAGAGAACGCAATGAGAAAGGAATACCCTAACATTTTCGATGACCAAGGTACGTTAAAATTTCGAGGTCAAAATTTATTTTAAGGGTGGGGGAGTTGTGAAACCTACATGCAAATTTTGGGGACGAAATTTCTTTTAAGGGTGGGGGAGTTGTAAGACCCGCACTCCATGAACCTGATCTAAACCTTAAATTCATGTCGTAACAGGTCTTTCAATCATCACCGGGCTAGACGGGAAGAGCGGATGACAATAGGTACGAAACGGACCAAATTAAGTATGATTTATTCATACCGGTCGATGGTACTGGTCTTGGCATTAGTACTGGTTGACCGGTATAGTCTGCGTAGCAGATTACCAAGATCCAAAACCCGATCTCTACGGCTCCTATTTTCCAAATTCCAAACCCTAGGACTTTCCTAATCCTAGGAGGCTTCCTAAACCTAAACCTAGCCTATATAAACCCCTTTAAACCTCCTATAATCCCTTCCATTGATCCTCACAAACCCTAGAAAGGAGAAAGAGGCTGAAGAAGGAGGAGAAGCTAGGAAGAGCCGATATTGCCGTTCGACGAAGAACACCTTACCGCCAGTCGACGGTGAGTACTTAAACCTTCTTTCACATTATGACTCTAGGATTATGACTCTAGTATGGTTAGGTTGCTTTGATCAATAACATGCAAAGCAGGTATTGATATAAAATCCTATTTTGCCGATAAACCCTATTTTTGCCGACAAACCCTAATCTAGTTGGTAAACCCTAGATTCGAGTTCTAGGAAGAAGACCATCAAAGCTAGGACTTGAATGGAGTTGGAAGCAACTCTAACTCAGTGCTCAAACCTAGAATCTGTAGGAGAAACCCTAGGATCAATAGGGGATGATTGACGACAGTCGAGAACCGGACGTATGGTCTTCCAGAGACATACCGGTCGACTATACAGGTTGCACCCTGTGCGACCGGTACTGCAATCGATACCTTCCGAGGGCAGGTCTGTGGGGACCGACAGACCATATCGGTCGCAGGTTTCCCCACAATGCTGCGACCGATACTCTGACTGATCAGCTCTGTGAGATATATTTTGTATTGTCATTGGTTTTCCGACCAACATGAAACCTAAGAAAAACTATTCTAACTAAACCCTAATATTGTATAGGACTTTGTGATAGCACGTTTGGATTTTGCGACGTGGAGCAAGCTATCAAACGAGCGTCAGGTAAAGGAATCAGACCTAAACCCTAATAATCTAATGGACAGTAAACCGTTGTTAATAACTATGACTCTGTGGATTGATGTTTGTGCATACTCACATGTCATCCTTTACTTTCAGTTATTATTATTGTTCATGCATACTCGCTATGCTAGGATGTGATTGTTAGGCAAGTGATTATTTTCATTGGTGTGTGGAATGGGAAGGGCCTGGGGTCTGGGATCATTCCTCACACTAGCACCTTTTCGTAGTATTCTATCTTAGCATGCTTAGTGCGGGTAGGGCATCAGGGGGAGGACGTGGCACTGTGGCCTCCGACTTAGCCACCAGACTTTAGCCCTATCTCTATGCCGTAGGGAGTTATGTTGGGATAGGGTCTACCTTTCGTATCGTTCTGTTTTAGCATGCTTGGTGCCGGTAGGGCATCAGGGGGAGGACGTGGCACTGTGGTCTCTGGCCTGGCCACCAGACTCTAGCTCTATCTCTATGCCGTAGGTAGCTGTGCTGGGATAGGGCCTACTATGATGACATATAGGATTGGTTAGTTGCGAGCCTAGTTTGCAAGCCCTCGCCAATAAGGGCTTATGTGTTGGTATGGGTAGAGCATCGGGGAGGTGTTGGCGATGTTGACCGGGAGGCCTTAGCTCTATCTCTATTCCATGGTGGGTGCATGTGGGACGGCAGTGGTGTGATCTATTGGGCGGCTTCACACACTCGTGTATAGAGGTGCGGTGGCCGCCAATCCTTTCTATAGCACATTGCAAACTTAAAACCAGACCATAATATAATATGACTGTTACTCATGCATATAAATGTCACATTGTCTGATTGTCTTACTGAGCTAAGTTGTGAGCTCGCCCTTATATATACACCATTTTTAGATGTTGATGCAGGTTACATGGTGGATGAATACATGAACGTGTCGGTGTACGGAGGCATAGCTGCACTGGACGTGCAGGCAGGAAAGGACGAGCATGACGCTTTATGCGTGTATCTTTAGGATTTTTCTTATTTGTTTAAGTTATTTTCAGTTGACATTAAAGTGATGTAAAAATATTTATTTATGTTTGAGAATTTGGATAATTGAATATTTATTTAAATCTATCAGTAGATGCTCAGTTCATTTTATTTAAAGACTTCCATTGTATTTATTATATTCTGATTGTGGTTATGTGCAATGGTTTGTACGAGTGGACACGGTCTTATTGAGATCCTGGTGTGAGCCATTGGTTCAGTGACGGTTCACTCACACTTCTGGTTCAGTCGGAATTGGGGTGTGACAATTCTGGTTGGTACAGAATTGGGGTGTGACAACTTAGTATCAGAGCTCTCAGGCCCTGTCTATTAAACCAGTGTATTTCCACAAAAGTTCGTGAACTGAGTTAGGATAAAAATTAAAAGCTGTAATAATAACACACCATAAGCACCTGTATTGTTTGAGACAAAATTAAGAAAGAGAATAATGCATATATTAACCAAAAAACAAGTTTCATATACACTCGAGTAAAAAGCAACGTATATATATATATATATATATATATATATATATAAATATCCAAATCAGAGTACGGCCCACAATCCGGACAGTTACTCTGTAGTACAAGGAAATATAAAAGAAAAGGTACGTCATGGAGCCGGAGGTGCTGGAGGAGGAGGTGCCTCGCGATCTCTATCGTAGTCTTCAGCATAC
This sequence comes from Protea cynaroides, assembly GCA_028583415.1. Taxonomy (NCBI): domain Eukaryota; kingdom Viridiplantae; phylum Streptophyta; class Magnoliopsida; order Proteales; family Proteaceae; genus Protea; species Protea cynaroides. The sequence continues at coordinate 14,897 of JAMYWD010003575.1, read as the reverse complement.
ACTCTAGTCAACCAGGCTACTTGAGTCTAGGTTATCTGGAGACTAGCTGTTAACTCGGCCATCCGCTGATCAGATGCACGCTGAGCATCTAGAAGCTCGCCTACTCTCCCATCAGTCACGCGCCGAGCATCTAGAAGCTCTCCTACTCTCAAATCAGTCACGCACTGAGCCTCTCTAATCTCACGCAGTAGCCCCATCATATCATCAGATGGTGGGTGTGAAGGACCAACAGTGTGTGAAGGAGCCCGAGATGGACCAGCTCCAGTAGAATGTAGTGGTGATGGAGGAGGTATGGCGCCTACATCCATATACATACGATCATCATCCTCAGCATCACCCCCATGGACCCCTACTGCTGTTGTCGCCTCAACATCTGCTATCTCTACCTGGGTATGAGGACACACCAGAGCGTTCCTCTCATCATCACTGACCTGAACATCTCGCATACCCATCCTGTAGATGGCCTCCCAGCCAAGGTCAAAAGAGAAGGTATCCTCATGAATCCTCTCATCCAATAAATCTATGTGTAGTCGTGTGAGCAGAGTAATGATCAGACGTCCGTAGGGCAGGTTGTCTAGCTGACCAGGTAATGTAGCATGGATCATAGTCTAGATGATGATATAAGGGAGGCGGACAGGCTCCCTAGTGTAAATGTAGTATAGAACATACTGGGTCAACTGAGAAATCCTATCATAGTAGCCACTCTGGGGGATCAGGTTGTGCTGGATGATCTTGCAGTACACCCGAGGCTCTGGCCGTAGGTTAATCGCTTTCATCTCCTAGCGATCACCTCTAAGGAGCTGACTATCAATCTTAGCACGCATCGCCAAGGATAGGAACTTGGGTTCCTTAGGAGCACAGTACACCAAAGGGCCGTCATTTGATATGCCCAGGAGATCAGCTAACTGTTGGCAGTTAAATGAAACTTCCATCCCCTATACATAGCTAGTGATCCTGAGCTCCCTACCCCACTCTGTATCATTGCGATCCCCCACTACCTGGAGGTTGCAATAGAATTGCTTCACTAAAGCAGGACAGGTACAAGCCTCATAAGTGATCACAGGAAATGGCTGGGCGAAGAGTGACCAGACGAGGCCGTAACCCAATTCCACCACCACCACCTATGGGGGAGGACAGCCATGAAATTCCTGAAGTACAAGAGAACCAGAATGCGGCACCGCCAGTAGCTAATGGCCAGGAAAACCCTACAAACCTGCTAGTCCCACCTACAGATTTGGCTACAGCTGTAATGAACCTGGCACAACAGTTGCAGCAAATACAGCAGGTGCAAGTCAATATGCAAGCTGCTATAGGAATGGTTTTTCCAGCTGCACATATGGCACCTATGCCAATCGGACAAGCTAGCACAATACCAGGGGAAGCAACACGGTACCCCACGCACCTCAAAAGCCAATTATGCAAGCTCCAGTACAGAATCCTAAGGTAGCTCAAGGCAGTTACTAGTATCAACCACCTATGTATGGGGCCTATGCTCAGTATCAGTTGGACCACTCTCAATTGATCGAGCATTTTCTGAAGATGAAGCCTAAAGAATATAATGGTAAACCAGTAGATCCTTTGTGGCCAACCCATTGGATCGATGAAATGGAAAGAAATTTCATGATGATGACGGTAAATGAGGAGGAGAAAGTACTGTGTGCCACATTCATGCTGAAAGGCGATGCACACCACCGATGGAAGTCCACTCGAACTTATCTGTTAACTAAGCACGCCCAATTGACCTGGGCTATCTATAAAGAGGCATTCTTTGAAAAGTACTTTCCCAGAAGTTTCAGAGATGCTATGGAGAGAGATTTCTTAAGTTTATATCAGGGACAGAAGACTGTGGATGCATACCAACAACGTTATGAGGAGCTGTTTTTCTTTGCACCCGCTAGCATGCAAGAGGAAAATACTAAGACCCGAAGTTTTGTCATGGGACTCAGGGGAAGCATCCATGGGCATGTTCTGGGATTGAAAAAGAAAGTTTACAACGAAGCCGTACAGATTTCTCGGGTAATAGAGTCGAGCCAGAAGGAGAGCTACTTTTCTCAAAATAGGGGTATTAAAAGGCCAAATGAAAATTCATACAACGGAGGGAATACAAGGACCTTCAAACCCTTCCATACTCAAGGCTTTAATGCTGCAGCCAAGACTACTCCAGCAGCTAAACCGCAACAAAAGCAAAATAATAAAGGAGTAAAATGCTTTAACTGCAATCAAATAGGACATTGTTCAAGGGAGTGTCCTAAGCCCAGAAAGCAGCTACAACAAGGAAAGGTCTATGCTGTTACATCTGAGGATGCTGTCGCATCGCCTGATGTGGTCACAGGTATGACCTGAACCTTTCATTTTGTGTTACCTTGTGTGAGAATGTAGACTAAATTAAAACAAATCACAGGTATCGTACCTATTAATGGCATACCCGCTAGAGTATTCTTTGATTCTGGAGCTACTCATTCTTTTATATCTATGTCATTTGAGAAGAAGCTAAATCTACCCCTCAGATCTTTAGACTACAAATTACTTGTACGATCACCTATGGGATTAGAAGTGGAAATAGAAAATGGTTATGGACCATTCCCCGTTCATATCGGCGAGAATATTTTGGATGCAACCTTGATTCAACTCAAGATGGCAGTCTTTGACGTTATCTTGGGAATGGACTGGTTAGCTCGACATTCTACAAATCTATTGTGTGCAGAAAAGAAGCTGACATTTAAAGACAAGGAAGGAGCAGAGTTTAGTTTTACGGGAACCAAACTTCCCCGTAAACGGAAACTCATCCTCTTTGCATTAAAGGCTAGAAAATGCCTCGAGAAAGGAGGAGTTGGGTATCTAGTATCAGTGGTCGACCTCACCAAGGAAGCACCACGAATGGAGGATATTGATGTTGTGCGTGACTTTTCAGACGTATTTTCTGAAGAACTACTAGGACTACCACCCGACTGAGTGACAAAGTTCGTTATAGATCTGATACTCAGAGCCGCACCAGTATCTAAAGCACCCTATCGAATGACTTCTATTGAACTGAAGGAATTGAAGGTACAGTTACAGGAATTATTAGACAAAGGTTATATCAGACCTAGCATATCACCATGGGGAGCGCCAATATTGTTTGTAAAGAAGAAGGACGATAGTGTTCGACTGTGTATAGACTATCGAGAATTAAATAAGCTGACAATCAAGAATCGGTACCCATTGCCTCGAATCGATGACTTGTTCGATCAGTTGTAAGGTGCCAAGGTGTTCTTCAAGATCGATCTTCGGTCAGGATACCATCAGTTGAAGATTAAGGACGGTGATATTCCAAAGATAGCATTTAGAACAAGATACAGACATTATGAATTTTTAGTCATGTCTTTTGGATTGACTAATGCACCCACAACTTTTATGGAACTCATGAATCGGGTATTCCATGATATGTTGGATACGTCGATCATTGTGTTTATTGATGATATATTGGTCTACTCCAAGGACAAGGAAACTCATGTCATGAATCTAAGAGCCGCTCTGCAACGACTAAGGAAAGAGAAGCTTTACGCCAAATTTACAAAGTGTGAGTTTTGGCTAAATGAGGTCGCTTTCTTAGGCCATGTTGTATCCACTGAAGGAATTAAAGTAGATCTTAGCAAGATTGAAGCCATTGTGAAGTGGTAAGCACCTAAGAGTGTTGCAAAAATTAGAAGTTTCCTAGGTCTAGCTGGGTATTATCGACGATTCGTGGAAGACTACTCCAGAATTGTCTTACCTCTCACTAGTTTGACTAAGAAAGGAGAAAAGTTTGTTTGGACCGACAAATGTGAGAATAGTTTCCAAACATTGAAGGCAAGATTGATATTTGCTCCTATCTTGGCTATTTCTATTCCAAGACAACCATTTACCTTGTACATTGATGCATCGGGATTGGGTTTAGGATGTGTACTTATGCAAGGAGAACAAGTAGTGGCGTATGCTTCAAGACAATAGAAAACACATGATAAGAATTATCCTACTCATGACTTGGAATTAGTAGCAGTAGTACATGCTATCAAGATATGGAGACATTATTTGTATAGAGAAATTTCAGATTAAATCAGATCATAAGAGTCTCACTTATCTTTTTAATCAGAAGGAGTTGAACATGAGACAAAGAAGATGGTTGAAATTATTGAAGGATTATGATTGTGATATCCAGTATCATCCAGGAAAAGCTAATGTAGTTGCTGATGTGCTAAGCAAAAAAGCAATGATAAGATCTCAAAGAGAGGTTAACACGAATGCAGCAATGTATGTTACAGGAAAAGTATTCAATTATGGTAATGAGTAGTTCATGATAGATGCACCGGGTGGATCAACCAACCAAGGGTTCATTCATCGGTTTTCAAGTATGTTCGCAATATTGAAGATTGTACCTGATATAATTAATGAAGTAAAAGCCATTATTAAGTCAGACCCTTATCTGAGAACGGTACAAGAAGACATCAAAAAAGGTAGGACTATTCCTGAGTTCACCTTGGACAATGAAAAGGTACTGAAGTACAAAGGAAGAGTATGTGTTCCTGAAACAGAAAACTTGGACATTAGACACAGACTAATGAAGGAAGCTCACACCACCGCTTATTTGGTACATCCTGGAAGTACAAAGATGTATCATGATTTGAAGAAATTATATTGGTGGAGAGGAATGAAAGCAGATGTAGCTAAATTTATATCTCAATGCCTAAATTGTCAGAGGGTAAAAGCAGAACGACAAAGACCTGCAGGATTGTTGTAGCCATTTCCAGAACCAACATGGAAATGGGACTGCATCACTATGGACTTCGTCACCGGGTTTCCATTGACTCCTCGAGTATTTGACATGGTCTGGGTGATTATAGATCGTTTGACTAAGATAGCTCGCTTTATCGCTATACGACCACAGTATACCTTGGAGAGGTTAGCTAAGCTTTATGTGGATAACATTGTCAGATTACATGGTGTACCTGAAAGCATCATGTCCGATAGAGACCCACACTTTATTTCAAAGTTTTGGGAAGGAATGCAAAAGGCTATGTATACAACGTTGAAATTCAGTACTGCATTCCATCCTCAGACAGACGGACAGTCAGAGCGTACCATTCAGATTTTAGAAGACATGCTTCGAGCCTGTGTTATTGATTTCAAAGGACCATGGGATGAGAAACTACCATTGATCGAGTTTTCCTATAACAACAGCTATCAGGCTACTATACAGATGTCACCCTATGAAGCACTGTATGGTAGGAAGTGTCGAACTCCTTTGTTTTGGAATGAAGTTGGAGAACGGAGCATCATTGGACCAGAGTTTGTTGAAGAGACTTGTCGAGTAGTTGACATTATTAAGGAAAGAGTTAGAACAACTCAGAATCGTCAGAAATAGTATGCAGATACTTGACATCGAGACGTTGAATTTGTCGTAGGTGATAAGGTATTCTTGAAAGTATCACCTATGTAAGGTTTAAAATGATTCGGACAGAAAGGGAAGCTAAGTCTGAGATATGTCGGGCCATATGAGATTCTAGCTAAACGTGGAAAGGTGGCTTATCAGTTAGCACTACCACCATCTATGTCAAGTGTGCATGATGTATTTCATATCTCATTGCTGAAGAAGTACGTCAGAGATCCAACACATGTTTTGACAATGGATCCACCAGATCTAACTGATGAGTTGACATTCGAAGTAGCACCAACTGAAATCAGTAGCCGAAAAGTTCAACGTCTATGCAACTGTGACATATACTATGTTAAGTTCACTTGGAGGAGCCGAGATATAGAAGAGATCACATGGGAAGAAGAGAATGCTATGCGAAAGCAATATCCTCACCTTTTCGACTCGGAAGGTATGTACAAATTTCAAGGACAAAATTTCTAATAACAGGGGGAATGTTGTAAGACCCGTATCGAACTAACTGGTCTTACCACCTTGTACCAGGTTTACCTATCATGGTCGAGCCAAGTGAACCAAGTGCGTGAAGAAACCACAAGACTAGGTATGGAATTTAATTCAAAATAGTAAAAAATGAGTGTGTGGTCGCATGCCTAAACAGGTATGTTCGACCCCACCACAAAAGAGTCCAACCCATGACTTATTAGTCGTGGGGTCGCATGACTAAAAAAACGTAGGGTCGACGGATTCTACAACCCTACATTCGACCCTATGATAACAGTCAGAAACCAAAAATTAGGAAACCTTCTTAATTCAAAGGGGGTCCTTTCCTAAACTCATTGGAACTTATTATGGAGGGTTTTCCTCTATAAATAGGACGTCCCTTAGCCTCTTTCACTCTTTTAGAACCCTAATTGAAAATGAGAGAAAGAGAAGAGAAGGAAGAGAAGGAAACTTGAAGAAGAAGACTAAGGAAGAAGAAGTTCAGAGAAACCTCTGAATCTTAGCAAATCCAAGGTATGAACCTAAGTCCCTATATGAATTGGGAGCCTAGAATAGTTTATAAAGAACATAGGATTATGAGAAACCCAAATCATCCATCCATGGACAAATTTCAAGAGATTCCATGAAAGAGATTGTTATGGACAATGAATGGTGTAGAAATTATAGTTATGAGCCATAGAACAATCATAGGATGAACCATGATAATAAGCTAAAGGATTCAAACATGAAGGAATGGACTTTAGAATGAAAGGTCGGCACAAAACACGTGTAGTCGCACGTAGAGTCGAATGGTATCCGTCCCCACCTGTGACCCTACACCCTGGGGTCGTAGAAACTGCTACCCTAAGTGCTACCCTACCTTGCGACCCTACCCCTGTGGTCGCAGAAACTGCTACCCCAGGTGCTACCCCACTTGCGACCCTACAGTTTCTGTTAGTTTAAACATATTAGAATTAATTCTAATTAAAATCTATTGACTTGTTAGGTCTTTCTAGTGGTTTAAAAGTGAATTAAAGCTTGAATGAGGATCTACTAGCAATCAAAGGTGAGGGAACAAGACCTAAACTAATTGGCTAATAATAAACTATTTTTGTTTATTGAGTCCAATACCATGAATCATTCTATGTTTGAATGATTGTAAGTGTATATCACATATCATCCACAATTCCTGTTATTACTGTTTGTGCATATTTAATTCTGTTTATTTATAAATGATGATGATGATGATGCTAGGAATAGGCATGTGAATGTATGTGCGTGGTTAGTGTGCTTGATGCGAGTGGAGCATCAGGGGGAGGATGTGACACAGTGGTTCATCTTGGTCACCAGACTCTAGCTCTATCTCCACTCAAGTCTTGTCCATTAACATCATCGTCGCCATTACCTTAGTAGAACTATTACGTCGTAGGGCATCAGGGGAGGTGGTATCGGACCGTGTAGTCTCTGACTTTGTCGGGGGGCCTTAGCTCTATCTCTATGGACATATTGAAGGATGCTGGGGTGAGGCCTTAGATACACTGTTTGACATTAGGATTGGTTAGTTGCGAGCCCAGTTTGCAAGCCCTCACCAGTAGGGGCTTAAGTGTTGGTATGGGTAGGGCATCAGGGGAAGTGTGATGCGGTGTGGTCTTAAGCACTTTAGCTCTATCCCTATTCCATGGTGGGTGCATGTGGGATGGCAATGGTGTTTGATCCATTGGGCGTCTTCACACACTCGTGTATAGAGGTGCGATGGCCACCTATCCTTTCTATTGCACATTGCAAACTTTTGAATCAGACTAAAGATATAAATTGAATGCATGCATATGTTTGTTGCATTATTTTGTTTGCTCACTGAGCCGTGATGTGTCCTCACCCTTTCGACGTCGAATATTTTTAGTTGATGATGCAGGTACCACCGTAGAAGATTATATGAATGCTCCGATGATGGACATACGGCGACGATGGATGCAAAAGTTATGATGGAGTCACATGATTCATCATGCGAGTGCAACTCATGCGTTTTCAATTAGATTTTGTTTAAGTTATACAGACGATGTAATTGATTAAATTATTTTTAATTTATGTCTTAGTTCTTTTGAAGATAATTGGATAATTTATTTATGATATCATCTTTAGACTCTCAGTTCATTTAATATTAAAGACTTCCGCTATCGTGTATTTATTCTGATTTTTGTTGTGGATTATATGGTTTAAGCAAACAGACACAGCTTATTCGAGATCCTGGTTGAACCGTTGGTTTAATGACGGTTCATCATACCATTCTGGTTGGTACAGAATTGGGGTGTGACACCTCAGTTGAATAGTTTAGCAGAGAGAATGAACAGGACACTGGTAGAGAGGGTCAGATAATTACTTTTACTTTCACAAGTAGGGCTGCCAAGATCCTTTTAGGGTAAAGCTTTGAGTATAGTTGTACATTTATTGAACTTGTCACCATGTGTTCCGCTATAATATGATGTGCCAAATAGAGTTTGGACAGATAAAGATATTTCTACGATCATCTGCGTGTCTTTGGATGCAACGCATTTGTGTGTATTCCCAAAGATGAGAGGTCTAAAATTGATCTCAAGACACATGTATATTTGTGGGTTATGGTCAAGATGAGTTTGACTACAAGTTTTCTGATTCGGTTAAGAAGAAAATTATCAGATGCCGAGATGTTATATTTATGGAAGTTTAGACCATACAAGATACTGATAAGGCAAAGAAGACAATGTCTCAACATAGTAATGATTTGATTGACTTGTATCCAGTCCCTCCAAAATCGATGCCTGAATAAGTTGGAGATGAGGTTTACAATGATCAGCATGACATTCCCACGCAGGTTGAAACAAATCATGATTCTTATGAGTAGTTTTTAGTACTAGAAATTCTACTACATATTCCAATCAGAAGGTTTATCAGAGATAGACAACCTTCCACATGATATTCTAAATATGAATATGTATTATTAACTGATGGGGGAGAACTCGAGTGCTTTGAAGAAGCCATGAAATATTTTTTTTGCCTAAAGATCACAACAGATTTAAAGCCATGGAAGATGAACACAAGGATGAGTAGGTTAAAACAATGTAAGATGAGATGAAGTCATTGCATGAGAATCAAACTTTTGAGTTAGTGAAGTTGCTTAAGGGCAAGAGAGCTTTGAAAAGCAAGTGGGTTGCTTAAGGGAAAGAGAGCTTTGAAAAGCAAGTGGGTGTATAGGGTGAAGCAAGAAGAACACACCCCACATCCATGGTTCAAAGCTAGATTGGTGGTCAAGGGATTTAATCAAAGGAAAAGTATTGACTTTGATGAAATATTTTCTCCGGTTGTAAAGATGTCATCCGTTCGGGTGGTTTTTGGTTTAGCAGCTAGTCTTGACTTAGAGGTCGAGCAAAGAGATGTGAAAACAGCTTTCCTTCATGGTGAATTGGAGGAAGAGATCTATATGGAGCAGTCAGAGGGTTTCGAGGTAAAGGAAAAAGAGGAGCATGTGTGCAGACTAATGAAAAGTTTTTATGGCTTGAAACAAGCACTGAGACAGTGGTATAAGAACTTTAACTCAATTATGGGGGAGCAATGCTACAAAAAAACTACTTCTGACCATTGTATTTTTGTTAAAAAAATTCTCTGATGATGGTTTTGTTATCATTTTGCTTTATGTAGATGACATATTAATTGTTGGCAAGAATATTTCAAAGATTAACTGGTTAAATAAACAGTTGAGCAAGTCTTTTGTCATGAAAGGCTTGGGAAAATCAAAATAAAATCTTGGCATCAGAATCATTCGAGACAGGAATACTAAGAAATTATGGTTGTCTCAAGAGAAGTACATAAAAAAATTTCTTCAAAGATTTAAGATGGACAAAGCTAAAGTGGTTAGCTCTCCTCTTGCTACTCACTTTAGATTGAGTACCAAGTAGAGCCCGTTTACTGACGAAGAAAAGGAAAAGATGGAAAGAGTTATATATGCTTCAGTAGTGGAAAGTCTGATATACACAATGGTTTGCACAAGGCCAGACATAGCACACACAGTTAACACCATTAGCTGTTTTCTCTCAAATCCAAGAAAAGAGCATTGTAATGAAGTCAAGTGGATTATGAGGTATCTTCAGGGAACGTCTGATTTGAGATTATGTTTTGGAAGTGAGAAACCTTTGTTGATTGGCTACACAGATTCAAATATGGTTGGAGATATTGATTCTTGTAAGTCTACTTAGGGTTATTTGATCACCTTCTTAGGAGGAGTTGTAGCTTGGCAATCAAGATTACAGAAATGTGTTGCTCTTTCTACCAACGAGGCATTGTTCATTGCAGTGACGGAAACTTATAAAGAGTAGCTATGGATGAAGAAGTTTGTGTAGGAGCTTGGCTTCAAACATGAACAATATGTGTTATTCTGTGATAGTTAGAGAGCTATTCACCTTGGTAAGAATTCTACTTTTCACTTCAGATCAAAACATATTGATATGAGATATCATTGGATTAGAGATGTTTTGAATTCTAAGTTGCTAGAGATTAAGAAAATTCATACCAATCTAATGGATCTGATACATTGATGAAGGCTTTACCAAGGGAAAAGCTTGAGGTTTGTCGTTTGATATCTAGGATGATGAATTCCTCCACATAGTCAAGAGGGGGAGATTTGTTGGGTTAGGTTTCCTTCTTATGTAGAGGATGATCCATCTTTTGTAAGCCCATATAGAGTAAGGGTACTTACGTAACTTTTTCATATGTTGTTAAGTTAGGATTTTATCTCTTTAACCCTCTTAGAATGACACAAGAAGAAAAAGAGAGGTTTTGTAAGTTGTTGTCTATCCAAAACAGAGAAGAAAAGAAAGCTGTAAGACTTCAATCAAGGTGAGGATCGGATGGTCATCCGTGGTCCGATTGAGCTGAAATTTGGATAGCACGTTTGTAACTAAGAGTTCTGCATTCTAAATAGTGCGATTGACATTTGGAGTTTTTTAGATCAATCCGTTAATCAACGTTTTTACCCTTTCGGGTGAGATCTCTTTCAATCTTCATCTTGGTATTTAGGTTATTGATTGTGTATACCTAGGACATGTTGTTCTTGATGTTTTTTTGATGATATGTGCTAAGAATATAATGTTCTTGATGAATGATGTTATTATATGCCTCTAGTTTTAACTAGAGAAGACTTTTGTATTTCCAAACTTAGTGATATTAAAGAGATTTTGGTGGACTACGGTATGGTGCTTTTTACTCCTCATATTGGGGAGGTTTTTCCACATAAAAAATCATTGTATTATGCATGTGGATATTATTATACTTGGTATATTATTCTCTATTTGTTTGTTTCCTATTAGGTTCACTCAATAGTGGAATGAGTTTGTCACTCCCTTTCCTATCAATCATATGCATTCTCGCAATACACATTTTACATAAAATTATGCATCAATATTCATAAATTATTATACACCATAGCTCACATTATCACATAAAATAACAAACAATAAGTTTAAGTAGATAATTCTTCTCACCTCAATAATGACCAATTTGAAATTCCAAAATTCTATCAAACTCACACAACGGTAGTGATACCTATACAATATAAGAATGGAAATCTAGAACTAAGGGCTGTAACAAATTCCCAATTAATAAATAATCACATTTTATTTTTTTATAAAGGTTCACATAATCTCTTTACTATCCCTCGGTCTTTCTCTTTTTTTTCCCCTCATTATTTTTCTCTTTGTTATAATTCCTAGTCTCTCTCCTATCCTCTCTCGGTTTTTCTTCCCATCTCTCTCTTCCTACTTCCTCCCCAATTTGTTCTCCTTATTTATTATTTTCACCTCATTCATGTATTGTATATATCTCTCTCTTTCTCTCTCTCTCTCTCTCTCTCTCTCTTTCTCACTCTCTCTCTCCCTCTCTTCCTCTCTCATACTTTTAATTTCCTCCCCCTTCGGGTTTCTTCTTCTTCATTTTATTTCCCTACTGTAACAATTTCCCAGATTATTTTTTTACTTCCTAAATCTCTTTTCTTCTAATAATCTCTCTCTCTCTCTCTCTCTCTCTCTCTCTTTCTCTGTAACCAATTCTCAAATTTACCCTTTACATACGGTTACTTCTTTTCTAATTTTTTTTCCATTCTAACCATGAACAAGAGAACAGGAGAGAGTATGGGAAGTAAGTAATCTCCTTCAACTCATCCTTTTCTCTTTCATTCTCATCAATAACATTTAAACCAAACCATTAATCGAACTTAAAATAAAAACAGCAACAATACCTGAGATTTTGATCCTCTTCTTCTCCTTTATTCTCTCCTTGTTTCACTCTATTTTTTTTCTTTCTTTTGTTTTTAACTGCCTACAATACTCGTTTTCTTACGTTGCATCTTCTTAATGCCAACTCACCCTTCTATACGTGCTTTTCTCTCCTTCTTCTTATCTCCAACTTCCCTTCCTTTTCTCTTACGATTTAGCCATTTTTTTTCTATCAATTGCCACCTCCTACTTCCTCTCTTACATAATTCCATTTTTTTTCTTTTCTTTTAAACCCATGCCAACCCATGCCATGTGGCACTTCTTCCCCTTTATTTATTAATTAATTTATATTATTAAGGATACATATTTAACATAGTTACATAAATTTATATTTACTATAATTAAAAAACTAATAAAATATATAAATACGTACACATACATATTAACACATAGTACCTACCAATAATAATATAATATTAATGACATAAAATAAAAGCTTACCCTAACTGACAAGATTACCAAAATGTTCCTCAACTATTATCTTTCGCATAAAAGCCCTACAAAGAAGGGAAAAACTTCCACAACTTAATACTACTGGAAACTAAAGTATTACACCCTTCCCCCTAAAAATAATTTTGTCTTCGGAATAAAAATCAAAATCATACCTCAAATAACTGGGGGTATTTGGCTTTTATTTCTTCTTCCTGGTGCCAAGTAGCTTCTTGGTTTGAATGATCTCTCCATAGCACTCTAATTAGAGGTACTATCTGGTTTCTCATTCGATATTCCTTACAGTCTAAAATTTAAATTGGAGTTTCATCATATGATAGGTCTTCTTGTAATTGAAGAGGTTCACACTGAAGTACATGAAATTGATCATTGAGATACTTCTTTAACATAGATACATGAAACAAATCATGTACCCTTGATAAAATTGATGGTAAAGCAAGGCGGTATGCCATAAGACCAATTCTCTCCAATACCACATAAGGTCTAACATACCTCAGACTCAATTTTCTTTTTTTCTCAAAATCTCATTATCCCTTTCATAAGAGCAACCTTTAGAAACACTCTATCACTAAAAGAAAATTCTAAGTCTTTTCATCTTCTGTCTGCATAACTTTTTAGTCGGCTTTGTGCTGCTTGAATATGCTTCTAAATATGCTCAACTTTTTTACTAGTTTACTGTACAAAATCTGGTCCCAAAAGTTAATGCTCACCAACTTCATACTAACAAGCTAGAGATTTACACTGTCTACCATATAACACTTCAAATGGTGCCATTTAGATAGTGGCTTGATAACTATTATTATAAGAAAACTCCATCAATTTAATATAATTCTCCCAACTAACCCTGAAGTCTATCACATAAGCATGCAACATGTCTTTTAAAATCCGAATCGATTTTCTCTGATTGTTCATCTGTTCGAGGGTGAAAAGCTATGCTAAAATATAGCTGAGTGCCTAATGCTCTTTGCAGACCCTTCAAAAAATGAAATGTAAATCTAGGATCTCTGTCTGAGATGATATTCATTGGTATTCCATCTAGTCTCACAATCTCCTCAATATATAAATGTGCTAGCTTCTTTGGAATAAAGGTCATTTTCACAGGTAGAAAATGCGCAGACTTAGTCAATTTGTCTACTATTACCCATATTGCATCATGACTTTTAGGTGACCTAGGTAATGATGTAACACCCGCACCTGGAATCCCTTACTAACCTGGATTCCTCCTATGCTCGGTCTCAACATACCGACTGCTGAAGCACCTGATGTGGACCTGATGGTGGTATTCGGGCCATATATAAGCCTTCATTACTTATACTTGGTAGGGTAAGGTACCTTGGTGCACCCTAGGTGGTCTTGATGTGCATCCCAAAGCATCCGAGCCAATTGGCTGAACAATAGGCCATATTTTGGCCTAACTGGATGCTCAGTCAGATGGTGCACCACCCAGTTGTTAGCATTCGGTTGAGCACGAGATTGGGTCTCTCTCTCTCCACCGGTTCTATAGAAAAGGAGGACCCAACCTCCTTTCCTTCTTCTTGGAACCATGGGAGAGTAAGGGGGAAGAGAAGAAGAAGAAGAGAAAGCTTGGAAACCAAGCTCAAGCCCTTGCATTCTCACCCATTGAAGGTAGTGCATTAACTCTCCTCTCCTTCCTTGGTATATATGAATGCTTGACTATTGGTGGTTAGTACCATTAATGGTAACCACCATTAATGACCTAGAAATGTTAGGTTTGGTTCATCCACTCCATATATGGAGTTTAAAGGAATCTTAAATGGCTCCTTTTTGTCACATTGATGGTGGAAATAAGTTTTCCACCAACTAGAATGAATGCTATGAGGTGGGAATCAAGTCACCAAGAAATAGACAACAAGATCCATTCATTACCTAGTTTCTGGGTCTGAACCAGAGGCACAACTGGAGGTTGGTTATGACCATTCCTTCAGGTGACTTAGACTAAGCCTCCGCCAGGGCAAATGCCTTGGCTGATATCATAGCCCATTCTGGGGAATCAGACATGATATCCAAGTCATCCAAGAGACAACCCCAATCTTCCAACGACCGAAAACCAAAATGATCTACCAAATAAATCCCATAGTCTACACATACAATGTCCAACACAATCAACAACAATCAATAATAGTTGCAATGGAATTCATAAGAGTTGCAGCGGAATTATAATAGAGAATAGATACTTTTAATGTTATCAATACATAATATATCTGTTATGTCTTACAACTGTTTCACAAGTAATATTCATATTACATAATTTCACCGTA
>JAMYWD010000358.1:0-25000 GCA_028583415.1 Protea cynaroides | reverse complement strand
ACATCTATCTATGTATGCCACTTACCAAGTTGGTGCCAATCCAAATGACACCATTTATGGTGTCACCTAGACAACCTTGCTAATCTACAATTTACCACAATACTAGGTATGGCAATTCCATTTTTAACTAATATTCATAATGATGAGTTTGATGGTGTTTCTTTCATTTGATTGATTTACATATGTTGTTATATTGTCTTACCAAAAAAATATATGTTGTTATATTGAAAAAAGTCACTTTATTTTACCTTAAAAAAAAAAAAAAAAAAAAAAAAAAGAAAAGAAAAAGTCTCTTTAAATGGAGAGTTAAAATATGCCAGCACCTTATTCTCTTTCTCTCTCTCCTAACACTCGCTCTATATTTTTTTAATCACCCCATCTTGATGAATCAGTCATCATCCTAATTCATGGGTGAGCTCAAAAAATCCCACCATTCAAAGAACCCTTATCCGGATTTACATTGTCTCCTTCCAGTGGTTCTGGGAGGACAGTGGCAACCTATCTCGGATGGTTGTCACGTGGCTCTCGGTGAATCCGAGACCCACGTTCGAGCCGACACCCCCGTTGGCTTGGCTTGTCGGTTGGGTGTCAGCTCGGATGTGGGTCTCGGATTCATCGAGAGCCACGTGGTAACCATCCGGGATAGATTGCCACTGTCCTCCCAAGCCACTGGGAGGAGACGATGCGAATCCACCCTTACCCTAATGCGTTTATCATTCACCATCAAATTCCAATTGGACAAATACCCAATTGACAATTTGACTTGCCCATGATTATTAACCATCGTGTCATCCTTTTTTATTTGAATGCAAATTAGGCTTACATGTTCATGGTTTGTTGAAGCTATGAAGGAATTTAAACATAGAATTCCTAACAATATTCATTATAATACAACTCGGATTCTGCCTAAAGAAGCTTTGAATCATCAAGGGGTAAGCGCTGCATATCGTTCATCATCGAACTTGATTTGTTGATACCTTGATATGCCCTTGCGTGATTTCTACAATAACGGTGGAAACAATGGTTTTTCCCTCTTGCTTTATTTCAATGTAAGGGTCAGGATGGTCAACACTGAGATCACAGTCTGCATGGAACTTCTGGTAAGAGTAGATATATGCAGGATGTTAGCTTAAAAACTGATCAGGAAAGAACTCCTTAGAAGGAAAATACATAAAGAAAAAGGTGGAAGAGAAAGAGAAAAGATACATGTAAATTACCTTATCAACATGGATTTGCCATATTGTAGGCATTGCAGAGCTTTGCTGGAAAAAATTCCTGCCTGATGGAGCATGCTGGGGTGGGCCCGTTGCAAAAGAATCCGGTACGAAATGTGTGCATTGCTCAAGCAAATCTGGATGATCACGGAAAAGAGCACCTACCTGCAAGGACACAAAATCAAAACTTAACATAATGAAAGAGCTCCAAGAAAGGAAGTGTTATGATCCCACATCGGATCCCACACACACCAAAGTGTGGTTCTAAAGTCTTGGGGTTCTCCCACCTAATAGGCTAGTCTTTTGGGTTGAGCTCTCCCTTGGGCTTGAATTATAACATTTTGTGCATTCATTGAGAGGCTGACCTTGAGGGAAGGGCAATCTAGAGAAGAGACGACTTAGGAAAGGACTACCTGGTGAAGCAGAGTGAAAGCTGTCTAGAGTGCGCCGACGTGGGCATCAGCTTTGAAAAGGGGGTGGCAATGTTATGATCCCACATCGGATCCCACAAACACCGAAGTGAGGTTCTGAAGTCTTGGGGTTCTCCCACCTAATAGGCTAGTCTTTTGGGTTGAGCTATCCCTGGAAAAAAAATTTCTGTAATGAGGCACCTGAGTAGTGAGGATCCCATCCACTCAAAATGGATCAGCACATATCCCGATCCACTCAAAGTACATTGTGATACACATGTATCCATTTTGAGTGGGTGGGATCCTCACTACACCTCACTATAGGGGTGGCTTCACTACAGAGGATCTCAATCTGCTCTCCCTTGGGCTTAAATTGTAACAAAAAGTATAGTGCACACAGAGGAGGTAGAAAAATATATGATTGTCAAAATAGAACTGAAACAGTAAACATAAAAGGTTATGCAAATATACCTCTTGATAGACCTTAGTGATAGATATGTTCTCCTTTCGGTACATTTTCAAAACATCTAAGAACGATTTGTACACATGATCGTCATGTTGGAACCGTGTCTGCAAGCACCAAACTATTGAAAGGAAAGCTAGAAAACAGAACTGGAAACCCCATATTCGATAGCAAGAGAGAAATTCACCTTTACTTTGTTTACAAAATTTATCGCATATTCAAGAAACTTCTTTGGTTGAGGCTCATCCTCAAGTGGGAGGGTGATCTCAGATCCCTTGGTAAGAAGGCATTGAAGCCCAGTATTAGGTTGCTGTGCCCTTTGAATAATTCTTTCATCCTCGATATAAAACCAGTGATGTCAAGTCTGTAACCAAAAGGCAATAAGAACGATATGAAAGGTGTTCCACTAATATGATAGAAATAACACCCAATAGCTCAAAAAATAGGATGAGAATAATGATCCAACCTTTGGGCATTGAAATCTTTCATGACTTCAAGGAACTCGTCATATTTCTCCCTATTGTCTTGAAATATGTCTTTCACAGACTTGAGATAGGCCAAAGCATCGTTGGTGGTTAGTTTTTGCGCACCTCCTCCTCCAGCCATTTGAGGTTGACCAGAACTTAATTACCAGGAATAAGAGATAAAATAATTCACCAAAAATTCGATGATGTTTTCAATAGAATAATGCCAATAACACAAAATTTCTTTAAAATAAAAAATAAAAAATTCTCCCTAAAAACAAGTTATTCCAAAACAGATGTAACCACAGTAAGATATCGGATTATGTGCTCATAAAATAACAAGTCCATTTATTAGAGTTCGGATCACTTGCACGTACTAGAACTAGAAGAGTTAACTTCTAGTTAGCTAAATAAATTATATTTTTTTAATTCTTTTTATTTAGGTAATTGATTTGATGAATTGGGAATCACGATTTTTAAAGTAAGTTAATAAAAAATCATATTAGAATGTGGAGGAATCTTCTTGATTATTCAATATGGTGAAAGTTGTGGGGAAGAAGAATCAATCGAAGGTTCATGATGAAACAGATGATGTTCCTTCTCTTTGTCATGATTTCCCCAATAAATTTACGATTTCTTTCTAGGTTTTAGTATAAGAAAATGAAATTAAAATGAAAGTGGAAGGAGCATCAATCCAAGGTTCTTGATGAAAAAGATGATTTTCCTTTTCTTTAAAAATCCGTTTTTTTTTAAAAAGATAAAGCTCTATTGAATTAAGATAACAAAATTAAAAGAAAATAAAAAAAGTTCGAAATAGAGAATTTTTTTGTAATGAGATAAAGCTCTGTTGAATTAAAAAATCGTGAGTTTTGTTTTTCTTTTTAAAAACCTTTAAGAGTTACTTTATTTCTAATTGATTTATTTACCTTAAAATTGGTTAAGGGTTTTAATTTTAATAGATTATTTTTCTAAGAAAACGTGATTGTCAATTCACCAAATCAATTATGTAAATAAAAGGAATTAAAACAATAGAATTTATAGCTAACAAAAGTTAGCACCGTTAACTCTATAGAACACTTGTCGTCCAAACATACTCTTCTAATATGTGTAGGTGATCCGTTTATCACTAGCATGAAGGAAAACCGATTAGATATGAAACTTCTGATCGCTAGAGCTTCGCTTCAGAACCAACCTCCACTCACACACACAGCCTCCCCAAAAAACAAAGCAAAATAAAGAAGCAAACAAAAAACTGGAGGAGAGAAGGGAAGCAGATGAACAGGAAAGTAGTAGAAAAAAAAAAAGGAAGCAGATGAACAGGGAAGTAGTAGAAAAAAATTATAGCTTTATAGATTCAACCATAACTCAAGCAGACATGAAACGAACGGAAGAAACAGTTGTATGAAGTTCAATCTCATTATCAGGAAAATGATATTCGAGACAACAAAGCAGACCAATGCAATATGAGAAAGCATGGAAGCAACCACATACTAGTAAAGATAGAAATCAATAAGAAATCAAGGAGAGATAAATGCTTACGCTTCCCCTCGGGGAAGAAATGATCGGCCGTTTGAGTTGAGAGCCCATGTGTAGTAATGATGGTTTTTAGGCATTACAAGCCTATAAAAATAAAGGGATGTAGAATTATAGATTCAGAGCCATATATGTTTATTTTCTTTACCTTATGCTTTTTGGGCCCGGGTTTCTTTGGAGGGTCATTTATGTGCGGATGGGTAGGCGAGGACAAAGGGACACGGCGAGGTGACATTTTGCTCAATGATTGGTGAGCTAGGCCTCTTATTTGTATCGAGATAGAAATATTGAAACTAGTTTTTTTGGTGAATGGGATTCACTAGACCTCTTGCCGGTTATTTATCTTGGAGGTGGGATGAGCGGGAAAAGGTATAAAGAAAAATTAGAATTTTCCAGTGTATTGGCAGAGTTAATTTGTCCTTCTTATTTTCCTCTTTTGTTAGTGAAGGATCAAGATTCTTATGTGGTTATCAGAAGTTCTTTGTAAAGATGAGTATATGGGTTTCATGAACACAAGGAGAAGGATGATGATGGATGTCATCCTTCCTCATAATCGATACATTGACCATACACCTAGACAAATACAAGTGTTTGGTGAAGGATAAAGTAGTAGTAAGATTGAATATTGTGTGACGCCAGGGGGGAGAGTTGAAGATGCTTATGAACCTAATTCCAGTTTTGCCATTGGTATTGATTATTTGTGTGTTAATATATTGATATGGAAATATGACAAATTCCCTCGAGCGTTCTTGTGAATCTTTCTTTCCCATATTTTAATGATGGGCTTGTGGGTCTGAATGATTTACTATAGAGTAGGCCCAATTCTTGAATAATATTCTTATTGGTATGACATTATTTGTATCATTTTAGTTAGTTTAGTAGTAAGTTTAGAATTACTTATCATTGTTGGATTTCTAAAATACAAGATCTTTTGTAGTAAAACTTGTGTGGCTCAAACAACATATAAATAGCGGTACGACCTGGTACACGTGAGGCTTTTAAAATCAATATCTAAATTAGAGAATTGTTCGGGAGTTGGCGAATAGGGGGTAGCCAAGAATGTTCACCTCTCGAAATATCTTTTACTTCTCATTAGATCCTTTTAATGACAATTTATACTTGATTACTTATTTCTAGATAGGTCGGTAGTTTCCATTCTTGCTTGATGTAGTTTTTTGGGATTGTTTGGGTGCGTGGTTTTAGAATGATGGAATTGCTATTAATTTTAATACTTGCGGTCTTATATTGCTATAGCTTAGTATGTTTCCAAGATACTGCTCAGGGGCCATTTTGGTGTTAGTAATTAATGAAATAGGGAAGTGTTAAAGCTTAAAAGTCTGATCAAAATGAGTTCTTCCAGGAAAGTACAATTCACTATTTGCATTTAGTCCTTGTTATTTCAACATATAGCATATGCCCTCTTCATATATCATCGATGTTGGTTCATGACTTAATTTTGCGAAATTAGGATAAAGTGCAACAACGGGTTTGTTGGTGGTTTAAGTTGGGAAAAAAAACATAAATGCTATTATGTTCCTACTATAGTTAAACCATGCTTGGTGATGCTATTATGTTCCTACTATAATTGAGTTGGCTATTAAGGAGTTGTTAATAGCCCCCAATATACAAATAGAGTTACGAGTAGCCCTATTTCATCCTTACATTTATTTAATTATTGCCTGAATTATAATTGGAGATGTCTTGTAATTTATTATTTTACTTGCATTATTTGAGGGATTATAAGTATTAATATTTGCTTTATTTATTTTTTTTTTTTTATGCCAGTTGTTCCCGTCCGGGCCAATTTTTTTTTTTTTTAAAAAAGAAAATTTATTTTTAATGAAACAAATTATGGAGTGACTTGATTTTAACAAGGTTGAGGTTGAAGTTGGATTGATAGGGTTCAATGGATGTTTGGGGTTATGTCAGGGGATGTGGGGTTCTTCTTCCCCCCTTTTTCCGTGGTTTGGGCCCTCTATTGGGGGGGGGGGGGGGGGGGGGGGGGGGGGCCGCAGGGGGGGGTTTGTGGGGGGGCCATTTGTGTTTTTTGTTTTCGTGGTTTTGGGGGTTTTTTTTTGGTTTTTTTTTTTTTTTTTCTTAGTGGTTATTTTTTTTGGGGGCGGGAATTAAGGGGGGCTTTTTTTCCCCGGAAAGTTTTGGCGGGGGGGGTATTGGGTTATTTAAGTAGGTTTTTAAAATTATACTCAAAATATTTAAATTGTTTCACGAGTAACCCCCCCCCCCCCCCCCCCCCCCCCCCCCCCCCCCCCCCCCCCCCCCCCCCCCCCCACCCCCCCCCCCCCCCCCCCCCCCCCCCCCCCCCCCCCCCAACCCCCACCCCCCACCCCCCACCCCCACCCCCCCCCCCCCCCCCCCCCCCCCCCCCCCCCCCCCCCCAAACCCCACCCACAACCAACAACCCAAAAAAAAACACCAAAAAAAAAAAAAACCCCCCAAAAAACCACCAAAAACACATAAAAAAAAAAAACCAAAACCCCCCCAAACAAATACCCAAAAAAAAAAAAAAAAAAAATCCTCCCAAAATCACAAAAAAAAAAAAACAAAAAAAAAAAACCAAAAAAAAAAATCCCACCAAACCCTTCCCCCCCCCCCCCCACCCCACCCACCCCACCCAAACCACCCCCCCCCCCCCCCCCTCCCCCCAAAAACCAAAAAACCCCCCCCCCCCCCCCCCCCCCCCCAACCCCCCCCAAAAAAAAAAAAAACCACACCCAAACAAAACCCCACCCCCCAAACAACCCCCCACCCAAAAAACAACAACCACCCAAAAAAAAAAAAAACCCCCCCCACCCCCCCCCCCCCCCCCCCCCCCCCCCCCCCCCCAACCCCCCACGCCCCCCCACCCCCCCACCCCGCCCCCCCCCCCCCCCCCCGACCCCCCCCCCCCCCCCCCCCCAAAACCCCCCCCCCCCCCCCCCCCCCCCCCCCCCCCCCCCCCCCCCCCCCCCCCCCCCCCCCACCCCCCCCCCCCCCCCCCCCCCCCCCCCCCCCCCCCCCCCCCCCCCCCCCCCCCCCCCCCCCCCCCCCCCCCCCCCCCCCCCCCCCCCCCCCCCCCCCCCCCCCCCCCCCCCCCCCCCCCCCCCCCCCCCCCCCCCCCCCCCCCCCCCCCCCCCCCCCCCCCCCCCCCCCCAAAGCAAAATAAAGAAGCAAACAAAAAACTGGAGGAGAGAAGGGAAGCAGATGAACAGGAAAGTAGTAGAAAAAAAAAAAAGGAAGCAGATGAACAGGGAAGTAGTAGAAAAAAATTATAGCTTTATAGATCCAACCATAACTCAAGCAGACATGAAACGAACGGAAGAAACAGTTGTATGAAGTTCAATCTCATTATCAGGAAAATGATATTCGAGACAACAAAGCAGACCAATGCAATATGAGAAAGCATGGAAGCAACCACATACTAGTAAAGATAGAAATCAATAAGAAATCAAGGAGAGATAAATGCTTACGCTTCCCCTCGGGAAGAAACGATCGGCCGTTTGAGTTGAGAGCCCATGTCACCATCCTCTCTAGACCTTTTCATCTCTGCAACAAACTCCTCCTCAACAACAAATCATTGCCCTTTTTTCTTCCCTCCAAAAGAAACGATTAACGCCAATAACACAGGAACCAACTCGTTCTTATTTAGTGGATCCCACATCATTGATGGAGTTCTGTGGAGAATAAACATACGTGCAGAGGAACAGGTCTGTCACTTGTTGGCTCCTTGATTTTAGGAGTTAACATTGACCATCAGATTTAGGTTAAACGTGTTATTAATTTGATTCCAATCCAACGTGTTAAACACAATTGGAAGTAAATAATCGAGGATATACGATAACAATATGACCAAATAAATAGAGGCAGCATATTCGCATTTTAGATTCTGGATTGCAAAGGATTAGCATAACTGCCTTTTCCGATTGGATCTGGTCCAATTTTAGATAATGAACCAGCCGTGCTAGGGTTGAACCAACCAGTACCATATGTTTTTTTTTTATTATATTATTCTGTGACTCGTGTGCTACAATTGGCATTTCGAGAAACCCTTTTTTTTTTTTGTCTCTCATCTTCTTAGCTAGCAACTTCATATTATATCTCTCAACCCTCCATCCACTTTCCCTTTTTTTTGTGCCCAAAAGTCCGTTTGCTCGATTTGTGAGCCTTTTTCAATTCTCTCACCTAATCTCATGAGAAGCAAGCGTAGCATGATTGGCTTGACTCCACCCAAGTGTTGCTGGATTTGTGTTCTAGTTGATTTACAACCACGGTTGCATGTGTTAATTTTTACAATTAGTGCTCTTTCTTTTGTGCATGTCATGGTGATTTGAGACATTTTAGTTTTCCTTAAGACATCGGTTCGATGTCTAGTTTTAATGGTATCAATTCTATATTTATTATTATGGGTTTTAATGTGGTTCTTCATATGATTATTGAAAGCTTAGGCAAATATATATATTTTTTTCTGAATAATGTTTGGGGAAAGCATCTCTAAAAAAAGGCATCGCCTATGCCTTCTCACATGATATTTTTTTATATTAATTTTTCTACATGAGGGAAGAAATTAATAGAAAACCTTTTGTGAGGGCTTAGAGTCTTAGACTATATATTCCGCTTGCTTAAGGAACCCTTCCCATACTGTTTTATGGGTTGATAGGGCCCTAATTATGGTTGATAGTTTTAATTTTTTAATTTTTAATACATATTCCCTTCATTGTAAAATTAAAAGGAGAAATTTAAGCAATAGTTAATATTTGAAATTGTGAAGGAAAAGATTCTTTATTTTCATTGTCTTTATATTTTCATGAATAATTTATCCTCCAATCTAGATGGTTCAATGCTACATTATGTACAATTGTCATCTTCATAACATTCTCCCCATCTTTTTCATTTGTTTCTCACTTAAAGAAAACAATCAACAGTTTGGATTGGGGAACACTTGACAAAATTAGGGTGGATAATTTTAGTTATTTTAATACATATTTCTCTTTGGCAAGAAATTAAAAGCATTTTTTAAGTAGTGATTAATATTTGATATTGCAAAGGAAAAGTTTCGATTATTTTCATGATCTTCATATTTTTTTCGTGCTTAGTTCTCCAATCTAGATGGTTCAATGCTACATTAAGATTGATCGCCTTTGTGATAACGTTCTCGCTATCTTTTTCTCTTGTTCCCTACTTAAAAAAAAAAGCCATCAACAATTTGGATTAGAAAACAATAATGCTTATTTAAAATTGAACAATTTAATAAGTGAAAAGATTTCTCAAAGGTGCAGTGAGAGCTACGCCAAGCTCCTTCCCTGTTTCTGATCTCCTCCCCTATCCCCTACTTATTGATCCGCAATCACCCACAAAGAGAACCTTCTTATTTGATAAATAGATTTATTGAAATTTATGAGAATCATGTTTTTTGTCTAAAAAATGAGAAAGTTATACTAAATTAAGAATTAAGAGGAATCATAGCACTACAAAAGGGTTTGCCCATGAAATTCAAAGAACTTGTACTCCTCTTCATGGGTTTTGAAAAGCACAAAAATTAAAATGGGTAAAATTGGAAAGGGTTCTCTGAGTGGCCGATTTTCTGTGCTCAGGAATGAGGGAAGCAACGATGGATTCATCAGTAAAGGATTGAGAGAGAGTGATGAAGGAGAGAGATATAGAGGTGCTGGCATAACTCTTACTCTATCATTGAGATTTCGTTTTCCCAATAAAAATTTATAAAAAAAAATTTAAAATCCACGTGTACAAGCAATTTTGTTGGCATAAAAACAGGTTTAAGATCATTTAAGTCATTTCATGGAAAACAAACAAAAGCGTTTAAAATCTAAACGTGAGCTAGATAAAATTGTATAAAAATAAATGGCAATTATAGGATTTATATAAAACAAATAGACTATAAAATATAATTGTTTTTAGAGCATGTAACCTTATTTTGATTACCCATTGTTTTATCTCCGGTTCTTTAAGTCATAAAAAAGGGTTTTCAAAATAATTGAAAATTAATATATTTACCATTATGTTATTCTCAAGAACTATTGTTGTTTCACATGTATTTTTTAATACACATGCCAACTTGCTTCACTAAAAAATAGAAACGTGTTATATTAAGGCTATGTTTGGTATCATTTTTGTTTTTGTTTTTTATCTATTTAACAAATAACAAAAATCATTTTGAACAATTTCAAAATGATTTTTGTTCAAAAATAAAATGTTGTTTGGTAGCTATAATAAAAATAGATGGTAGAATGAAAAACAGATTTGGCATACTATGTCTAAAAATGATTTTGAAAGTCTTCATCTTCCTCTGTCATGGAGCGTCTATTCCTCTTCCTCTATCAAGGGATTATGGAAAGAAATTAAACCAGGAACCGTCTTTGAACCGTCTTTGGAGAAACGACGTCTCCTCCGTTGGAATGATTGTCGTCGTCGTCGTCGTCGCCGTCAGAGCCGTCTCTAGGACGAAGTTGCAGGTCTGCGTTTCTGTGCTTTACTTCCGTTCGTCAACGAGAAGAGTGCTTGAGGGTTTGATTTGGGGTGGTTTTATAAAAGAAAATTAAATTACTTTTTTAACCCTTTATTTTAACACATGTTTTAAGTGTTTTGGGCAAAGCACAACAAAAATAATTTTTGACCAAAAATCAAAAAGAGATTGAGACCTGTTTTTGAATTTTGACTTGTTTTTATTTTTATTTTTCATAAATAGCACTCATAAATTATGCCAAACTCCTTCAAAACTATAAATTTGAACAAAAATCAAAAACAAAAATGATATCAAACACAGCCTAAGAAGAGAAAAAAAAAAGTTACAAATTCATTGAAAAGAACGTTAAAATAAAATCCCATTAAAAAAAGAAGGTTAGTTCATATAAATAAAAATAAGGTAACTTAATTATTTATACATGCATGCTGTATCAATTAAGCTTGGACTACTAACAATTAAATCTGATGGGATTCGTAGGGGGATGGTACAATCAGACTATTAAGTCTTTGTTCGTTGCTTAGCTGTGAGATGGTTCAATTTTTGACGGAAATCTACATTATTCTTAGGGATATCAATCTTGTTCGGAAAAGTATTGAATACTGTTTTTTCTTTCATGTAAATTTTTTTTTGGCTAAAATTCTTTCTTTTAAGTACATAACCTTTCTACTAATAAATAAATAAATAAATAAATAAAGTACATAACTTCTAAGCCCATTGTTTGGCTAGAAGGACTATTAATTTCCCTCGTCCTAGGTTATGAGATTCCTCTTTTTCATAATATCTCATCATGTCCATTTTAAACAATATTTTCTTGCCCTGAGAGGATGAATAAGGCTTCTCCGTCATGGGTTTAATAATAATAATAATAATAACAATAGTAATATATTTTATATGTACTTATAACAAAGACTACCATAATGGAATTGCCATATGGGAACAAATCAATAAACATAAGAATGTATGCATAATTATTTTTTATTTTTGAGGGGAAGGGTATTATGATTTATGAATATATCGGTCAAATTACTTTCATTGGTTTTCATGTAATTTTCTACAAACAGGTTTTTAATCCTAATGACATCACTTTAGCATCTCCTATAACCCTAATTAGGGACATCATTTCATTATTTCTCATAGACTATCTTAGAAGCATTGGCAGCATATTGTGGCATATTAAATGGATCTACATCTGCCTATTATATGCCACTTACCAAGTTGGTGCCAATCCAAACGCACCATTATTGGTGTCACTTAGACAACGATGCTAATCTACAATTTACCACAATACCAGGTATAACAGTCCCACTTTTAACTAATAATCATAATGAGTTTGATGGTGTCTCTTCCATTTGGTTGATTTACGTATGTTGCTATGTCTAAACGGCAGAGTTAAAATATGCCAGCACCTCATTCTCTTTCTCTCTCCCCTGACACTCGCTTTATGTTTTCTTGCTCTCACCGCATCTGGACGAATCAGTCGTTGCCCTCCTAATTCATGGGTGAGCTCCAAAAACCCCCGCTGCTCAAAGATACGTAATTGGCAGTATGACTTGCCCACGGTTATTAACCATATTGTCTTCGTCTTGTACTTGAATTTAAATTTAGTTTTCACTGTTCATGGTTTGTTGATGCTATGAAGGAATTTGAACAAATAATTCCTAATATTCATTATAATACTATTAGGATCTTGCCTAAAGCATGACATGCTTTGAATCATAGAGGGGTTGTAAGCATTGCATATCGTTCATCATTGTACTTAATGTATCGATACCTTTACTTGCCATTGCATGATTTTTGCAACAATGGTGGAAACATTGGTCTCTCCCTCTTGCTCTAACTCAATGTAAGCGTGTCAAAAACAAAATCAAACCGTACATTGATGCTGCCTTCAATCTCATGACTAGCTATCCCATTTCTAAAACCAACTATATATGAGGGGTTTTTTTTTAATATTGCAGAACCAAAGGCAAACGGATAAAATCAAAACAAAGTTTTTATTTATTTATTATTTTTTAGTTTATAGAAATCTTGTACTATTATTACTATTGGAGCCTTTTCTTCACGTTTGAATCATCTCCTGTTGTTGGAGGGACTCTAACCGTGATTCAATGGTTGAAATTTTTTCGGGAAAAAATAGATTCTTTAGTTTTTTTTTCTTTTCTTACCTAACATTCTTTGCTCTCTAAATCTGGGTATTTGTCTTGACATGTTTTGTTATTTATAACCACGAAAAGGGAACCTTGTTTTGTATTCCTAGTCAACAGAGATATAAATCTGAATTTTTTCATCTTGACATGTTTGTATTTCTAGTCATATGGGTATTTATCTTGACATGTTTTATTATTTATACATCATCCAAGATGTATTGAAGATGATGTTAATGAATTTGATACCTTGTTAGTAATATCGGTTTTGATTATGACAGGTGGACCAGTATAACTATGTTTTGTAATTAACGATAATTATTACAACTTTATTTTAATTAATATTTATATAATCCATGTGTGTACAAAAATATGACTACTAATATTCCACCAAAAAATATGACTACCATGTGAATTTTAGTAAAAATACATACAATATAATGGCTTAATGGCAGTCATTGTATTATTTAAGGCAAATTTTTTTATTCCATATTAGTGTTTACCAAACAGTCTCTTGCTCTCAGTGAGCTCTGAAATCGATTCCAGAATAATTTTTGCCAAACAAGCTCTAGCTCTCAATCAGTTCTAAAATCGATTCCAGAGCAGTGTTACCAAACAGGCTCCAAATAGGCTCCAGCTCTCAATCAGCTCTGGAAATAAGTGGGAGCTCAAAAATGACTCCAGAGCAAGATCCTTGGAGCCGGAATCAGAGTGTTACCAAACAGGCACTAAAAGTGAGCCAAATCGTTTATTCTGTAACTGTGAAACTGATTATTAAACGATTCGATTCGATTTTGACTCTAGAAATGGGACCATTTAGTTAAACAGTTCAATATTGGTTCGAAAAATGAAACAGTTTAGACCTACTACTTCGAACCATTAAAACCGAGTAAGCCCTAATAAAAGGTCTATATAAATATATTTTATTTTAATGCTTTCCTCAACATTCTTCTAGATCGTAAGTCCACAACTAAGGATGTAAATGGATAGCCGAAAAAACTGGATTTGATTCTCTTTTGAATTCGTTTAAGAGCATCCACATTCGATTCAATTATATTCAGATACAAATTCAAATATCTAAAATTTAATCGGATGCGAATTCGGATATTTGCATTTTGGGTCGAATATTATCCGATCCGATCCGATATATTTACATACGTTTTATTTTGTGGAAGCAATAGACGCATGAGACGGTTGCGTCAAAGGAAAGAAACGACAAGTTAATAATCAAATCAAAACAATGGGAGAAGTTGCTGTTTTATTAAATATAATAATCGATTCAAAGGAATGTCGTGATTACTTTTCAACTTTTACTTTTAGAAAATTTTAATGCCATTTATTGATTCGATGAGAATCAGAGAGTGCTAGGGTTTTCTAATCTCTTACGAGAGAAAAAGTGGAGGATGGAAAGGAGATCTGATATTTGCATCTCTTGGTCACACTATATGCATTTTCAGGTTTCAGCGATTCTCTCTTTTCGTGTTGAGCAGATGTGTTGGTTGGAGAATCATCTGTGACCACCAATGTTCATATCTTAACAATACGGAGGTTTCATATCTTAGCTATGCAGAGGTTTCCGTATAAGATAAAGAAGAAGATATATAAGAAGAAGATGGAGAAGAAGAAGAAGAAGACAAGTACATTCATATTCATGGGACAACCTTGGATTTCGTAAGATCTAGATCGAGTCTGACTCCCAGTCGGTGGTATTCGCATTACTATCATCAGACTTGCCTTGGTACTTCCTTCAAAAATTGAATACTTTATTTATGAAACTTTCATTATGTTCTATAAGATTCACTCATTGCTTTCGTGAAACCAACATAATAGCAGACAAGCTTGCAAGGAAAGCAGCGCAAGACAAAATTTCATATTCATTGGACAAAGGATCCGCATCCAGTCCTCCCAGTGGTTCTGGGAGGACAGTGGCAACCTGCCCTGGATGGTCGCCACGTGGCTCTCAGTAAATCCGAGACCCACGTCCGAGCCGACACCCAGTCGACAAGCCGAGCCGACAGAGGTTGTCGGCTCAGACGTGGGTCTCAGATTCAATCGAGAGTCACGTGGCAGCCATCCGAGATAGGTTGCCGCGTCCTCCCAAAATCACTGGGAGGAGACGATGTGCATCCTTGGACAAATGCCCAGTTATGGTGGCTAGGAATGTCGTGTGGGATGCATCCCACCAACCCAGATTTCGTTTTTACTAGTTATTATCTGCCCGGAGTGCCTCCTGCTGATGGCAATGCCGAAGGTGGGAGGTTATCACTCTATTTGGGCATTTTATTTATTGTCTTATTCTTTTTATTTATTTTAATAAATTGGATCCTTAGCAAAAAAAAAAAAGAAGTACATTTCCCGATTCTTCTAGAGTCCTAGACTTTCTCGATTCTAGATTTCTCTCCTATTAGGTTTTGTACTCTTGTATTTCAGTTTGCATTTGACCTCTTGCCAACCCGAAGTTCTTCGTCTATCTACTTACCGCCGAGCCTCCGTGAAAGTTTTACTGAAACAAAATCTTCTTATTCCGGCACTGTTGACATCTATGTTGTTATCCCAGCAACAATAGGTTACTGATTCCTTCTTCTCGAATTGTAGTATGTATTTTCATTTCTTTTTTCTTCTTCATTCTTGTCTTCTGAAGTTATTGAAAGAAAATTTTCATTCTAACAACTGTGTAGAGTCCATTAACAGGGAAACCAATTTCTTTCTTGGGTTTTCTTGAAGCCGTACGATGTTCTTTCATTGATAATGTTCTTTAAAAACCTTTTTTTTTTTTTTTGGGTAAGTAACCCTTTTTGTTTAAAAGTCCATTTTCTTCTCTTCTACTCCCATTTCTTCTGGTTAAAAACATTTGTTCTCAATATAAATCAAGATTCGGATTCGAATCGAATCCGAATTTGAATTTCGTTTTTATACAATTGGCGATTCGAATCCGAATTCGGATGATGTATTTGGTTCCCAGATTCGAAGTTGGATAGACCACCATTCGAATCGAATCTGATCCGTTTACATCTCTATCCACAACTCCACATTAATATATAAATAAAATTATTTTAATGTTTTCTTTGAGTTTCCCTCTCCTGTGGTCCTAGCTCTCTTCCTCTCCCTTGACAAATGGTTCAAAAATTGAAAACCAAAACTGAATAATAATTGATTTTGATAAACATTTTAAAACCATTTAAAAATGATTTGGTTTGGTTTTACTCATTACTTACCGAATCGAAGCTGAAGTGCACCATTGATCCCTGTACTTGGGATGCTATGGATGAAGACATGGTCTCTATGGACCCCAGTCTAATGAGGCTACTACGAAATATTTACTCATGGGTGTTACCTTTAAACTAAAACTACACTGTTTAATTAATACCCTTACCCCAGTGTCTTTTACTTAATGGGATTCACAAACTCTAGTTAGAGGTAGAGAGAGAGATGACCAAGTTTTTACATATAAATACTTTATCTCCCCCTATTATTAAGGTAGACATTATATAAACATTATATTTCCCTCCCCTCAAGGTAGGCGTTATAAAGACTTAATGTCTCCCCCTCATTAAGGTAGACGAAATAATATATAGTTTTAATTCCCATGTTTATAATAACTCAATTAGAAAAACATACGATCCAAGCAATATTCGAAAATCAAATCAAATAACAAGACAATTAGTAAATCTTGATCATATGGGACAACATAAAAATAGAAAGCAATCCAACATGATAATCAAATAAGATTCATGCTCTTATCACCATTGATTAAAAATCAATCAAATTTTATGTTTGACAGGCAAGCGATATGCTCCATTTGGCTATTTAGTATTTATGTCTATCTAATTAATATATTGTATATCTGGAACTCATCTAGTTGTTTCACTTGATCATATTCCATGATAATACTCGTGACCATGGTAAAAGGCATACCATGTCATCCCACCACGAATATCCCACCACGAATTGAATATAAGTAGGACTTTTTAGGGTTTCAAGTAAGAGTCGACTGGACTAACCCTTAGAAATCTGAATCGAGATGAAGGAGTAAAGATTTTTCAAAATATTTAATTTAAAAGAGTTTTTTTTTATTTAATCAATATGAGAATTTTCTTTAAGATTTAAGTTTTATAGATTTTTTTTGTTTTTGCTATTTTAGTGACGATGAAAAAAATGAATGGCTAAAAAGAAATATCAAACATGAAATCAAGGCAATTCAAAAAATCAGCATGGGTTTGGATCGGGGGGTTGCGGATTTTGATTACTTGAACCATGAGTTAGATATGGCAAAGTAAGTATGGTTTTAGGCATCCGGATCGGGTCACCTAACCTGTTTTGATATTTGTAGTGATTAATATGGATACCTGATCGATACAGGAATAGATGATTGAATCGAAATAAAAAGTGATATATCACTGATATTGGTTGATACCAAAAATATATGCTACATCAGCATTTTATATACTGCTCAATGACAAGGGTAAAAGTGTAATTTCATATTAATTTAAAACCATTATTATTAAATAACCTGAATTATTGTTGGGGAGGGTAAGAATGTAAAATGATTGTAAAGAACTCTCCCTTCTTTCTACAGTCCTGTCTCTCTCTCCCTGTGTACTCTCCCTCTCTGAGGTTAGGTTTTAAGTCAATTGCGGAGGGTATTGATGGAGATAAAGACAGAGCAGAGTGGTAGTGGTGGTAGGGTTCGGGGAAGAAAAGGAATCAGAAGATCGATGGAGGGTAGAGAGCCGGGGAAGGAAAGGGACTCATATAGTTTTCTATCGTTGGACGGCGTTCAACCGTGACCCACGGCTGGAGCTTATCTTGTACGTATATCAATACATGGATATGTGTGCCTAATGAAATCCAATCGTTGAATGATGACTAAACGAACTCGACAACAAGAAACGGCTTTTTTCCAATGGAGAAAGCAAGCAAGTGATGAGTGATGAGTGATGAGTTTGCTTATGAAACGAGAACATTGAAAAATAGATTTGGGAAGGTCGGAGACTATAAGTTGTCCGGTTAGAGTATTTAAGGTTTGACGTTTCTTTTCTCTTTCCTTGCTTCAAATACCTTAAAAAACACTTTTTCTTGAATTTTGCTTAAGGGTGCAACATTCGCATCAAAACGGTTTATCGAAATCAGACCGAACCATTTACACCGGAACGGAGAGACCGTTTAGTAATCGATTCGCTTCTGGTTTGAAATATGATACCGTTTACCTAATCGATTTGGTTCGATTTGAAACCGTTTAAACCGATAGGTTACACCGGCTAGACACCGATTAAACCAAAAAGAATGTGAACTATTTAACTCCTTAAAAGCTAAACCAGTAAACCCTACTCTCATTAGTCATTCCCTATTAATAATTTAATATTTTATTTTTCCAATACCCCAACCTCAATTAATATATTATTTTCCCAATACTCCAACCCCAATTAATATATTATTTTTCCAAGACTCAATTTTAATTCTCAAAAACTTAAACCATAAAACGAAAACAAAAAAACATAATAAGCATTAGCGACTAAACATAGCAATAGTCTCACTCTCTAGAATCTCGACTCTCTCCTTCCCGTTTGAATTTTTTTCATTTTTTATTTATAAAAAATCTATTAATCATCGATGCGTTAAACCGTTTATAAACGTCAAGCAAAACCGATTAATGAAAAATCGTTTAAAAACTGATAAACCGAAATCGATTACTAATCGGTTCTAGTTTCAATTTTGAGACCGTTTAGTTAATCGGTTCGATTTTAGTTTTACCCTCTTATACACCGCATCTCATCAGACCGGACCGTTAAACCAATTATAAACCATTTAACACCCTTAATTTTGCTGTTCATTCTCCCAGAAGTCAAATCAACGCCACTAATCAGTTCCACAATCTTGTCCACTTTATTTTCTTCCTAAGTTTTCTGCAATCATCCTCTCACCAACCCTATATTCTATTATAGGGGAAAGATCTTCTTCTATCAACCAGCCCATGAGCCGAAAATCGAATAGATTGGGATATTCTGCACGTATGCCGACTTATCCTAGGCTGTTAGATGTTCAGCGGGAGAGGGTCTAAGTCTTCTATGGTTCTATCCTATCGTTGATCCTCTCCTATCGCTCAGCTTGTCATTCATCTCGGATCGGTCGGATGCATCGGTATGCTGCAGAGCATTCCACTTGTTCTATGGACGACTGGCATTGCTACGCGACAAGAGAGGATCTAGGTCCCTCCCACAAGGATTGGGTTGGTGCGCAACATTGTGCACATGTGCATCTCATGCATTTTGTCAGATTTTGGTACTCGCAACGATAGCGCCTGCACCCATGGTTGTAGGTTGTTCATACCCTTCACCCTCATGGACACCTTGATGGAGTCATAGGAGTGGTCATAAGTTTTTCTCATAAGCGGTGGGAGTTTTCTCAATGAGATTTCCTCAACGCACGGTGGCCCCAACAGCACAAGATGACACTGATGGTGGAAGAGGAGAAGCCAAAGAAAGAGAGACAGAAGATGGAGGGTTAGATATGCATACCCACATAATATATTACAAGGAGAGGGTTCTCCACAACGCCACTATAGGAAAATCTTCCATAATAATAAGCGTTTGTCTCGATTCGATTTTGAATGGCTTCTGAATGTCTAGCATGGTCAGGATCAGTGCTTCCCCTACCCTCGTCACCTTCCAAGCTTCTGAAGACCCCGTTCGGCTTCTAAAATTATTTTTCTCTTAGTCGCTTCTTACTTTCCACTTCTTGCTCGAATAGCCCAATAAACAAAAATTAGTATCTTTAATAGGACCCACAAGATTAGGGTGAGGAGAGAGAAATTGAGAGGAGGAGGAACTCCATGAATTAGGTGAGAGCATGTGTAAAAAAAGTGGATCTTTTTCTCTATAATAATATAAGGGAAATTTTTTTTTATATGGCCTGTGCATAAAATAAAGAACCCCTTGTCTAACTATTATCTACCTAGTTGCTGTGATTTGGCAATTTGAATATTGCATATCTGGCAAATGATGGGATTTGCAATGCATAAAATTTTATATCCAAATTAAATGATATATCATCTCATGTATTGACTCCAATATTTAAAAAAAAATCTAATTTTCTTTGGGTTCTAAAACTTGTGATTTGCTCAATTTTGTTTGGACTGAAACATTATATACGGATAAAGAATATTGGAATTTTTCTAACATCAAAATTTCTGATTTTCTACGTACAACTTGTGCTAGTCAAGGATTGCATAATGGTTGTATCATCCAATAAAATCATTTAAATAATATATTTGCAAGTTCAATTGAAAAAAGAGAAATTAGAAAAATAACCTTTAAATTTGCCCACCTCTCTCTCTCTCTCTCTCTCTCTCTCTCTCTCTCTCTCTCTCGCTTCAATTGAGACCCAAAAACCAATGGCATAAGAACTGAGATTTTCTCAACTTTAGAACAGATTCAATTGATATGGGCTCAAACCCACATGAATGACATAGCTTGACTCTTTTGATATGTATTATATAAGTTATTATATAATACATTATAATATTTATAATTATTTAATATGATTTATGATATTTATTTATATTTATAATAAATTGATATAATCTAAAATCTCAAGGACAGATTCATGATAAGATAGATTACTTCAGTTCATTAATAGCACTAACTAGGCCCACCAGGGGCGCAAGCCCAGTTAGCCCGAGTCTGGCCAATCCTGTCCTGAGTTTGATAGACGATAGGGTCTAAGTTGGGCTTTTCAGCCAATCGGTTGGGCTAAGGTTGAGATTTCTAGGCGTACGGTAGGTTTGGGTCCGGCCTGAGCCTTGCCTTGCCCCGTTCGTTCTTATATATATAAATATTACAAATATAGTTATAAAATATTAAAATCACATGTTATTACATAATACTTCAAACTGAGCTGGGCTAAGACGG
This sequence comes from Protea cynaroides, assembly GCA_028583415.1. NCBI lineage: Eukaryota > Viridiplantae > Streptophyta > Magnoliopsida > Proteales > Proteaceae > Protea > Protea cynaroides. Next base: position 4,387 of record JAMYWD010000358.1, on the reverse strand, counting down.
GTAAATCAGGGCCAAAACCTGGCCCATCTTAGCTTAATCACGGTTGGACTGGGCTAGGCTGAGCCTGGCAGGGTTGGGCTGTGGTTTTCTAATCTGCTGAAAAGGCCCACCCACAGAAGAGAGTGTAAAAATCCTCTCCCGCCGCTGGAGTTCCTCTAGCGGCAATCCAACAGCTGGAGTTCCTCCAGCACACATCCGGATGTATTGGGATGCGTGTTCCTCCAGCTGCGAGAGAGGATTTGAGTCCCAGAAGAGGGTGGGTGCGCATCCAAGGTGAAAAAAATGAAGAGCATTCTTTCACATTATGTAAATCCAAGGAGAGGGGAGGTTTGGGTTTCGTGGATCCTCGGCTTCAAAATAGAGCTTTGCTTGCTAAATTGTCGTGGTGTATTTGGGCCAATCCGAATTCAAATTGTGCTCAAATTATGAAAAAAATTTATTTCCCAAATTAATGTTGAATCCTTTTGAGTCTAAACTTGGTAGCCATCATCCGTGGACTTGGAGAAGTATTATTGAAGGTCGAAAGGTCCTTCTTGGAGGTCTTAGTTGGTAAGTTGAAACTGGTATAAGGATAAAAGTTATGGGAGGAAAATGGATTCCATCAATTAAAGGCTATCAACCGAAATCTACAAAGCTGTCAGGTTGCTCTTTGAAGTTCGTGAGTGAGTTGATTAATCGGATCAATAGGACTTGGAGGGCTGATATTTTGGAGTCCATTTTTAAGGAGGTTTGTAGCCATCCGGAAAATCCAATTTTGATTGTTTCCACATAAGATAAACTTATTTGGGGAGGGGCAAAAAAGGGTAAATTTTATGTTAAATCTTGGATGAGGAGGAGTCTCTTAATCCATCATTTTCAAAGGTTAAGCAGTGGAAGTTAGTTTCGAAAAAGGTTTGGAAACATATATGGCATTGCAAAACTCTCCCCAAGATTTGGTCCTTTTTATGGCGAGCATGTGCCCATAGTCTTGCTTTAGGAGAGGTTTTTTCTCCTCGCAATATCCCCTTGGGATCTAACTTGTCTAAGATGTGAAGCTGAAGTGGAATCTATTGATCATATTTTATTTACTTGTCTTTTTGTTTGAGTCATATGATTTGGTTTTTCCATGTCTTGTAGTGTTCCTGAAAATCTCGATTTTAAGATTTCTTTTTGGCTTCAAGATCGGCAATGCATTTTTCAAGAATCCAAAGAGTGTGCCATGCAAGGAGGCTTTGGGTTTGTCATCTTTTACTTATTGGTACCTTTGGAAGGCTAGAAATGATTTTATATTTAATATCAAAGAGTGGTTGGTCGCCTATGGATGTGTGTTGTAAAGCTAAGAAAGCCTTTAACGAATTTTCTATGGCTATGTGGAACGATTACTCATTCTCATCATCTACCCAAGTAGTAGTTCTGACCTTGTTTCCTGGTTAGCCCCTCTGGTTTGCTATTTGAAAATCAATAGTGATGCGAATCTTACTTTGAAATCTCAGGTTGGACTGTTGGAGGTATCGGATTTATCTTCCGAAATCATGAAGGTGCTACAATCAAGGCGATATATGATACTCTCACATATGATTTGGCCATGATTGGTGAAAATTTGGCCGTTAGATCTATAAGAACCGTACTCCGAAAACCCAGTTTAACTCATGGTTTACATCGTGATAGGTCTCCCAATCATAACTGGATCAGAAGGCGAGGCTGGGTGACGAACCACGATATCCAAGTATGAGAAACGATGTGTAAAAATGTAATTTTACATACCGGTTTCAGTACCGGTCTCACTCTGAGTGAGACCGGTATGTCCAACCGGTATATATTTCTCGAGTGGAGACCTACTCCAGCAGATCCCACACTCCGAATCTGAGTTTAGGAAATCTTTTAGACGTAGGAGACCTTCCTAGAGTGGTCTCCCACTATATATATACATCACTCCTTTTCTTTAGATTATTTTCAAACACTCTCAAACCCTGGAACCGTCTGAAAGAGATTTGAGAAGGAACAAGGAGGAAGGAGGCTGTGTGAGAAGGGGATCTTCCGTTGGAGAGGAGCATCGCCATTCAACAAACACTGGTAAGTGCTTGACCTCTGTATTGATGTTTGGGATTACGAATTTAAGTCGTGAAATGACATAAAGATACAAAACCCTAGAACTGTAAAACCCTAGTTTCATTAAGATCCATTCTGAAAAGGATGCGACGAAATAATCTAAACCTAGGTGACCAAACAAGTATCTCGACCTTATAATGGTTTAGGAAGAACCCTAAAAACGAAGTTGATGATCGACGAGAGAGGGAGGTCCGAGATTGGGCTCTTGGACCCATACCGCCGGACATACTGGCTGGACAATAAGTCCTGCGGTATATACCGCAGCCACATACATGCTGTAGTATACTGAGACCAATATTGAGACTGGTATGTGAGACCGGTATATACTGCAGGCACATACCTGCTGCAATATACTGAGACTGGTATAGTGAGACCGATACTATCACCAGTATGTTTATCGGAGCCTGTTTACTTGGCCAAACTTGGTTCTGACCAATTAGAACCCTAGCAAGCAAATCCTAATCTATAAATATGATCTTGTAGGACATGTAGACGGCGTGAGTGGACTCTGTGATGCAGAGTGGACTTGCAATCACGCGTCAGGTAAGGGACAAGACCCCAAACCCTAATTAACTAAATAACAGTAAACCGTTGTGATCATATTTGGTTATGTGATTATTCTTTGTTGCTTGTACACTTCACATGTTATCCAATTATTTAAATTTTATTATCTGTTCATGCATATTTGTATGTTAGGAATGTTGTTTGTTTAGGCATGTGAATGTTTTCATTAGTGTGTGGAATGTGAAGGGGTGTGGAGCCCTGGATATATTCTCACACTGACACCTTTTCGTTTCGCTGTCTACCTTAGTGGGCTTGATGCGAATAGAGTATCAGGGGGAGGACGTGGGATTGTAGCTCTGCCTACCCACCAGACTTGAATCCTATTTCTATATCGTAGGGAGCTGTGCTGGGGTAGGACCATAGATACTGTGATGACATATAAGACTGGTTAGAAACGGAACCCACTTGCAAGCCCTTGCCAATAGGGGTTTAGGGGTTGGTGCGGAGTAGAGTATCAGGGGGAGGACGTGGGATGGTGGCTCAGCTTGCCTGTCAGACTCTAGTTCTATCTCTATATTGGAGTGAGTGATGTGGGACAACAGCAGTAGTGTGGATCAGAGCCTGACTGTTGGGTGTGCTCACACTCTCGTGCCTAGAGGTACGGTGGCCGCCAAACCTTACCATAGCATTTTGTAAGTTATACCTGATCCAATTGTAATGTTATTATGCATTTGTATGTTGTATTGTCTTGTGCTTTACTGAGTTAAGTTGTGAACTCACCCATATATATACTATTTTTCAGATGTTGATGCAGGTTACACCGTTGAGGACTTCATGGCTGCTCCAACGTACGGGACAGTGGCTGCTATAAATTCACAGACAGTGGAGGACGAGCATGATGCCTCATGCGAGTGCTCTTACTGTGTGTTCCTTTATGATTTTTTTTTTCAGTTAGGTATAGACAATGTAATAAATTATTATTTATGATTGTGGATGATGTCATAACTGGATAATTATTAAATTACAAAATATAAACTCAGTTCATTTATTTATTTAAATCCTTTGCTATTTATTATTCTCTGATTACAATTAGTTTGCTTGGATGGTTTGTTGACACGGTCTATTGAGATCCTGGTATGAACCGTGGTTTGAAGACGGTTTATTCACACTTCTAGTTCAACCGGAATTGAGGTGTGACAAGATCGGCTCTGCACATGATACTAATAGAAGCCTTTTCTATATCCAAGTGGAATCTAATTGCAAAGAAATAATTCAATGTATTACTAATCCAGATGATTCTAGTGTTTTGGAAGTCTAGCCTATTATTGTGGATTTTTTGTTTTTGGCATCCTTTTCTAAAGAGCTCTTTCAGATTACTTTAAGGGGAGCTAACGCAGATGCTCATTCATTTGCCTGGAAGGCAATGACAATGACGGTACTGATCAATTGACCTATTTCCTCTCCCTGGCTTCATGATATCTGTTTAATTGATGTCTTGGCTTGTATCCGTTCTTCTTTGCAATAGATTTATTTTCTACCAAAAAAAAAAAAAAAGAGCATTCTTTCAGTTTGGGCTTCGGATGAGGCCGGTGGTCTATAGCTCTAGTAGCGAAGAAAAGGCATGCGGTTCTTTGTTGCGGGCCAGCAGAGCTATAAAGAAAGTGCACAGATTCGGCTATAGGTTTCAAAGTTCACTATTCCCCGGGACTTGCAGACGAAACATGAATAACAAGAATAGTTAACTCGATTGCCTTGGTTTCTGCACAAGAAGGGCTATAAGACCTTCTCAAGGAGG
>JAMYWD010003573.1:0-25000 GCA_028583415.1 Protea cynaroides | reverse complement strand
AATATTTTATTTATATTTTTTTTTATTTTTTATAAAAAAAAAAAAAAAAAAATTTTTTTTTTTTTTTGGATGCGAGCGAGTATCAGGGGAGGTGTGATGAGAACGTCAATAAACATTAACCTTTGACGGGTTTTAGCACTTTAGCTCTATCTCTAACTCAAGTCTTGTGCATTAGCATCATCGTATCGCCATTACTTTAGCAGAACTATTATGTCGTCGAGTATCAGGGGAGGTGGTCTCGGTCCTTGTAGTCTCTGACTCTACCGGGGGGCCTTAGCTCTATCTGTATGGACATTCTGAGGGATGCTAGGGTGAGGCCTTGGATACACTTTTGACATTAGGATTGGTTAGTTGTGAGCCCAGTTTATAGCCCTCGCCAACAGGGGCTTACGTGTTGGTATGGCACTATATAGCAATAAACGTTAACCTTTGTTATATAATGTTCATCATTGGGTGCTTGTGAGTCGATGATAAACGTTACCTTCGGGCGGCGTCACACACTTGTGTATAGAGGTGGGGTCAATAAACGTGACCTTTGACTACCTAAACCTTTCTATTGCATATTGCAAACTTTAAACCAGACCAAAGATATGAATTGACTGCATGCATATGTATTGTTGCATTGTTTTGCTTACTCACTGAGCTCAAGTTGGAGAGCTGACCCTCGTGCGCGCAATTCTTTTTAGATTCTGATGTTGCAGGTACTATGATTGAAGATTATGTCGGCATGCTAACATATGAACATGTGGCGGTTATGATGAGCAAGCTGTGGAGGATGAACATGGTTCGTTAAGCGAGCATTTCAGCGGTGGACACGCGTAGTGTTTAGTTTGCGTATTTTGATATTGTAATATGTATTAAAGTATGTTTTGGTTACTTGAAAATAAATGGAATATTAATTATTTATCATGATTAGACCTCAGTTCATTATCTGTAAGACTTCCGCTGTTTACTTTATTACCTCTGATTAATGTGGAATGTGTTCTGGTTTATCATATGTGGGATAGCCTATTGTGAGATCCTGGTTGAACCGTTGGTTTATTGATGGTTCATCACATCATTCTGGTTAGTCCAGAATTGGGGTGTGATACACAGGGTGAGGAAGTCCGCCCGAAGTTAACATTTATCGTCGCCCCCATCCACCCTAATCATGACATTATATAACAAAGGTTAACGTTTATTGCTATATAATACCATACCAACACGTAAGCCCCTGTTAGCGAGGGCTTGCAAATTGGGCTCGCAACTAACCAATCCTAATGCCAAACAGTGTATCCAAGGCCTCACCCCAGCATCCCTCAGAATGTCCATAGAGATAGAGCTAAGGCCCCCCGATAGAGTCAGAGACTACAAGGACCGAGACCACCTCCCCTGATACTCTACGACATAATAGTTCTACTAAAGTAATGGCGATACGACGATGCTAATGTACGAGACTTGAGTTAGAGATAGAGCTAAAGTCCTGAGATCCGCCAAAGGTTAACGTTTATTGACGTTCTCATCACACCTCCCCTCGTACTTGCTCGCACCAAGTACACCAACCACACACATACAATCACATGCCTATTCCTATCATCATCATCATCATGTTATAAACAGTAAAGTAAATATGCATGAACAAATAATAGAAATATTGGATGACATGTTGTATGCACATTACAAATATATTCGCATAGAATCAAGCATGGCATTGGACTCAAGAAAATGGAAAACAGTTTGTTATTAACCAATTAGTTTAGAGTTCTGTTTCCTCACCTTAGCTTGCTAATAGATACTTTTCCAAGCTTTAGAATCACCTTTATAATGTTATTTTATTGCTTGAAGACCTAACAAAGTCGATAGAATTTAATTAGAATTAATTTTGAATTAAAAAACCATTCTTTAAACGGAGGGTCGGAGGTAGGGTCGGAGTCCTGATCGACCCTGGGTGCGACCCTCCCCAAACTCTGAACTTCCCGATCACTGAGGGTCGATGGTCAGGATCACCTAGGGTCAGATGGTCATCGACCCTCGGTGCGACCCTCGGTGCACTTTGGTCCAATTCCCTCTTTTATTCCATTCTTCGTGCTTGGGATCCTATGGCTTGCTCCTACATTCCATTCTACATTCATTCCATGGTCTGAAACCATATATAATCCACCTAGATAGCTTTCATGCATTCTCCTATGGTTTTCCATGAAAATATAACCATGGGTTGATGGTTTGGGTTTCTCCGAGATCACACTCTCATCAATATCTAACCTAAGGTCTGTAGAAACTCATGGAATTAGTATCCATACCTGAGAAAAATACTCCTTCTCTGCAACTCTTCTCTTTTGGCTAAATTCTATTCCTTGTTTCTCTTCTTCCTCTTTTCCTTCTCTTATCTTTCCCTCAATTCAATTAGGGTTGTGAAAGGAGTGAAAGAGGCTTAGGGACGTCCTTTAAATAGAGTAGGAACATCCTAAATAAGTCCCATTGAGATTAGGAAAGAATCCAAATCGAAAATTAGGAAATTTCCTAATTTCAGTTTCGGAGGCAACCGAGGGTGGATGGGAGGGTCGATGATCCCGTCGACCCTAGGGTTCAAGATGTCCGACCCTCCCTTCAAAATTGAGGGTCTGACTTTCTGCTTTGGGAGGTCCGACCCTACTTAGCTGGGTATGCGACCCTCCCTTCCAATTAAGTATTTTTGGGTCGATTTGATACCTGGGATCTCGATCTCCTTCACGCCCTTGGTCCATTTGACTCGACCATGATGGGTAAACCTGGTTCAAGGTGGTAAGATCGGGTTAGATTGACACGGGTCTTACAACTCCCCCCTACTTATAAAAATTTCGTCCTCAAAATTGTACGTACCTTCTGAATCAAATAAGTTAGGGTATTGCTTTCGCATCGCATTTTCTGCTTCCCATGTAATTTCTTCCATGTCTCTACTTTTCCATGTGACCTTAACATAATAGATATCTCGGTTGCGTAGACGTTGAACCTTTCGGCTGGAGATTTCTATTGGTGTTACTTCAAATGTCAATTCATCAGTCAATTCCAGCAAATCTATTGTCAAAACGTGCGTTGGATCCTTGACATACTTCTTCAATAGGAAAATGTGAAATACATCATGCACACTTGACATAGATGGTGGTAGTGTCAACTGATAAGCCACTTTACCACGCTTAGCTAGAATCTCATATGGCCCGACATATCTTGGACTTAGTTTCCCTTTCTGTCCAAACCTTTTCAATCCTCGCATAGGCGATACCTTCAAAAATACTTTATCACCTACGGCGAACTCCAGATCTCTGCGTCGAGTATCTGCATATTGCTTCTGACGATTCTGAGCTGTTGTTACTCTTTCCTTGATAAAGTCGACCACTTTGCAAGTCTCTTCAATAAATTCTGGCCCAACAATACTACGCTCTCCAACTTCATTCCAAAACAAAGGAGTTCGACACTTTCTGCCATACAATGCCTCATAAGGTGACATCTGTATAGTAGCCTGATAGCTATTGTTATAAGTGAACTCGATCAATGGTAAATTTTCATCCCATGATCCTTTGAAATCAATTACACATGCTCGTAGCATATCTTCTAGAATCTGAATTGTACGCTCTGACTGTCCGTCTGTCTGTGGGTGGAATGCAGTACTAAACTTCAATGTTGTACCCATAGCCTTTTGCAATCCTTCCCAAAACTTGGAAGTAAATCGTGGATCTCTATCAGACACAATGCTTTCTGGAACACCATGTAATCGAACAATATTATCCACATACAGCTTTGCTAACCTCTCTAGTGTATACTGAGGTCATATCGATATGAAGCGAGCTGTTTTAGTCAGACGGTCCACAATCACCCAAACTGCGTCAACTACTCGAGGAGTCAGTGGTAGTCCCGTGACGAAGTCCATAGTGATGCAGTCCCATTTCCATGCTGGTTTCGGTAATGGCTGTAATAGTCCTGTGGGTCTTTGTCGTTCAGCCTTTACTTTCTGACAATTTAGGCATTGAGACACGAACTTGGCTACATCTACTTTCATTCCCCTCCACCAATATAGTTTCTTTAGGTCATGATACATTTTTGTACTTCTAGGATGCATCGAATAGATGGTGGTATGGGCTTCTTTCATCAGTCGGTGTCTAATGTCCATACTTTCTGTTTTCGGTACACATATTCTTCCTTTGTATTTCAGTACCTTCTCTTCGTCCAAGGTGAACTCAGGGTTAGTCCTACCTTTCTCGATATCTTCTGGTACTGTTCTCAAATAAGGATCTGATTTGATAGCTGTCTTCACTTCATCCATTATATCCGGTATAATCTTCAGAGCGGCGAACATATTTGAAAACCGATGAATAAACCCTTGGTTGGCTGACTCATCCGTTGCGTCTATCACATATTGCTCATTGTCGTGATTGAATACCATTCCGGTAGTACACATTGCTGCAGTTGTGCTAACCTCTCCTTGCGATTTTATCATTGCTTTTCTGCTTAACGCATCCGCTACTACGTTCGCTTTTCCCGGATGATACTGGATATCACAATCATAGTCTTTCAGTAGTTCCAACCATATTCTTTGTCTCATATTCAATTCCTTCTGATTAAATAGATAAGTAAGACTTTTATGGTCTGACTTAATCTGAAATTTCTCTCTGTATAGGTAATGTCTCCATATCTTGACAGCATGTACTACTGCCGCTAGCTCCAGATCGTGAGTGGGATAATTTTTCTCATGTACCTTTAACTGTCTTGAAGCATAAGCAATCACTTGCTCTCCTTTCATAAGCACACATCCCAGTCCCAGTCCCGACGCATCAGTGTATAGAGTAAATGTCTGCCCTGGAATGGGAATAGTCAAAATCGGAGCGGATATTAATCTGGTCTTAAGGGTTTGAAAACTCTTCTCACATTTATCGGTCCACATGAACTTTTCACCTTTCTTAGTCAAACTTGTGAGAGGTACGGCAATCCGGGAGTAGTCTTCTACGAATCTCCGATAATAACCAGCTAGACCCAGAAAACTTCTGATTTCTCAAACGCTCTTTGGTGCTTCCCACTTTACAATAGCCTCGATCTTGCTGGGGTCCACTTTGATTCCTTCAGCGGATACTACATGGCCTAAGAAGGCGACTTCACTTAGCCAAAACTCACACTTTGAAAATTTGGCATATAGCTTCTCTTTCCTTAAACGCTGTAGGGCAGCATTTAGGTTCTTGATATGAGTTTCTTCGTCCTTGGAGTATACCAATATATCATCAATAAATACTATAACCGACGTATCCAACATGTCATGGAAAACCCGATTCATTAGTTCCATAAAAGTTGGTGGTGCATTCGTTAATCCAAAAGACATGACCAAGAACTCATAATGTCCGTATCTGGTCCTGAAAGCTATCTTAGGAATATCACCCTCTTTAATCTTCAATTGATGATAGCCCGATCGAAGATCGATCTTAGAAAATACCTTTGCTCCTTGCAACTGATCGAACAAGTCATCGATCCTTGGTAGTGGGTATCGATTCTTGATTGTCAGTTTATTTAACTCCCGATAGTCGATGCATAATCGAACACTACCGTCCTTCTTCTTCACGAATAACACCGGCGCTCCCCATGGTGATATACTGGGTCGAATATAACCCTTGTCCAGTAGTTCTTGTAGTTGCACCTTCAGTTCCTTCAGTTCCGTAGGAGCCATTCTATAAGGTGCTTTTGATACGGGTACGGCTCTAGGTGCAAGGTATATCACAAACTCTGTGGCTCGGTCGGGTGGTAAACCTGGTAGTTCCTCCGAAAATATGTCGGGATAGTCCCGCACAACTTCAATATCTTCCATTTGTGGTGCTTCCTTGGTTAGGTCGACCACTGATACTAGATACCCGACTGCCCCCTTTTCGAGGCACTTCTTAGCCTTTAATGCTAAGAGTATGAGCTTGCGTCTACGGGGAAGTTTGGTTCCCATGAAACTGAATTCTGCTCTTGCTTGGTCTTTAAATGTTAGCTTCTTTTCGGCCCATAGTAGGTTCACAGAATGCCGAGCCAACCATTCCATTCCCAAGATGACATCAAAGTCTGCCATCTCAAGTTGTATCAAAGTTGCATCTAAGGTTTCCTCACCAATGCGGACTGGACATGGTCCATAACCTTTCTCTAATTCCACAGTGACCGTACAATTAATTTGTAGTCTAATGTTTTGATGGGTAAGTTTATCTTCTTTTCGAATGACACAGATATAAATGAATGAGTAGCTCCTGAATCAAAGAGTACTCTTGCTGGTACGCCGTTTATAGGTACGATACCTGTGATTTATTTTAACTTAGTCTTCATGCTCATACAATGTAATTACAACTTTAAAAGTTTCAGTCATACCTGTGACCACATCGGGTGATGCGGCTGCATCCTCGGACGTAACAGCATATACCCGTCCCTGATGGAACTGCTTCTTGGGCTTAGGGCACTCCCTTGCCATATGTCCCGGTTGGTTGCAGTTATAACACTTCGGGCTTTCAGAATTCCGCTTTGGGTGAGGTTGAGTCCTTGGAGTAGTCTTGGTTGCACCATTAAAATTCTGAGGGCGGAAAGGCTTATATGTCTTGTTATTGCCTCCGTTAAAAGAATTTCTAGCTGGCCTTTTGATACCCCGGTTCTGTGTGAAATAACTCTCATTCTGGCTCGATTCAATAACTCGAGCTATTTGGAAAGATTCATTATAAATCTTCTTTTCTAAGACCAGAACATGCTCTCTGATGCTTCCTCTCAGTCCCGTGACGAACCTACGGGTTTTGGTTTCTTCTTCCTGCATACTCAGTGGTGCAAAGAAAAACAGCTCTTCATAATGCTGTTGGTACGCATCCACTGACATCTGCCCCTGATATAGACTCAGAAACTCCTTCTCCATAGAATCTTTGAAGCTTCGTGGAAAATATTTCTCGAAGAAAGCTTCTTTATAAACAGCCCAAGTCAGTTGGGCGTGCTTGGTCAATAGATAGTCCCGGGTAGATTTCCACCAGTGATGTGCATCGCCCTTAAGCATGAAGGTGGCACATAACACTTTTTCATCCTCTGTAATAGTCATCATGAGGAAATTTTTCTCCATCTCGTCGATCCAGTGTGCTGGTCATAATGGATCAGACGGCTTGCCATTAAATTCCCTAGGCTTCATCTTTAAAAATCTCTCCACCAATCGAGTGCGATTCAACTGATTTTGGGGATATGCCCCAAACATATGGGGTGGGTACTGGTAATTAACCTGAGCTGCTTCCGGAGCCTGTACTGGAATCTGTGCAGCAGGTTATTGAGGTGTCTGAGGTGCTGGGTGGTTACCCACCGGGGCTACACTGGCTTGTCCTGTCTGCATGGGTGCAGCTTGAGTGGCTTGGAACATAATACCCATCGCAACATGCATCTGGGCCTGTGCGTGTTGCATCTGTTGCAGCTGCTGAGCCAGATTCATCACCACGGTTGTTAGCTCTGGTGGTGGAGGTGGCAAATTTGTAGGGTTTGCCTGTTCTGGATTACCCGGTACATAATTATTTTCCTAACTGGTCTCCTCCACGGGTGGTGGTGGTGGAACTGCATTTCGATTCTATCGGGTTACCCTACGTCCAGACATAATTCCTTCTGTGATTGGTGGTGCCTAAAAATCATCAAAATAGGTGAGAAGTCATTTATATTTCATGTAGGCATGCTAACCGATATAAAATTCCGATTCCAGCTCATTTTTTTTAAAGAAAAATATTGTCTTTTCTATGCAGGGTCGATGATGAGGGTCGATGGTATGTCCGACCCTTAGTATCCGACCCTGGGAATGGCATGTTCTTCCCGAGAGCTGAGGGTCGATGTGAGGGTTGATGGGTGTCCGACCCTCAGTTCCGACCCTTTGTTTTCTGTCAGATTCCCGAGAGCCGAGGGTCAATGGGAGGGTCGATTCGAGGGTCGATGGGTCTAGTCAAATTGTCCGACCCTCAGACTAAAAATCAGATTTTTAAGATCCGATTTTGGGTCATTTCTTATTATTTCCCTCCCGTTTCGACTTGTCTCTCCCCTCTGAGTTGCTACAGTGCCACTCCACTGTTTTTGGTCGATTTGAGCCCGGGTTTCGACGTCCACGTCATCCATATAGGTATGTTCTCCCATTTTTACCTGTTTTTAAGTTTTCTTTTCTAGATTTTGTCCATTTAACTTGTATTTTTCAAATTAAACTTTTTCCAACGGTAAAAATTTGATTTTTATTGGGGGCTTTTGTTATTGGTATCTCGAGGAAGGACAGCCCTCAAAAATTTTTGAATTTCATCGGTTGGTTGTCGAGAAATTTGAATTTTTGCTCGTTTGCCCTAATTTGTCGAAATTTTTTGATTTCTTGAAATTTCTTCAAATTGGTCTTCGTGGTTTCCATTTCCTACTGTATGAGTGTCGTAGGATGTGTTGAAACCTAAGTAAGTCCTCCCGCCCACGTGTATGGTGAAAAGTGAGGCTTTTGGACAACTTACATCGTTGAAATGCTAACTTTTCAGATTTTTATCCTACTAACCCCTTGTCTCCCTTTCTCTTTATTATCTGCAGATACCATGGCTCGTACCAAGATTGTAAGACCCAAGTCAAACTAATCCAGTCTTACCACCTTGAACTAGGTTCACCCATCATGATCGAGTCAAATGGACCAAGGGCGTGAAGGAGAGCGAGATCCCAGGTATCAAATCGACCCAAAAACACTTAAAATAGAGGAAGGGTCGCATACCCAGCTAAACAGGGTCGACCCTCCCAAATCAGAAACTCAGACCCTTAAAATTTGGGAGAGGGTCGGACAGTGTCAGACCACAGGGTCGACGGGATCATTGACCCTCTCATCGACCCTCACTTACTGCCGAAATTGAAATTAGGAAACTTCCTAATTTTCGATTGAGATTCTTTCCAAATCTCAATGGGACTATTATAGGACATTCCTACTCTATTTAAAGGACGTCCCTAAGCCACTTTCACTCCTTTCACAACCCTAATTGAATTGAGAGAAAGAGAGAAGAAGGAAAAAAGGAAGAAAGGAGACAAGGGAGAAGACTTAGCAAAAAGAAGAAGAATTTCCAGGGAAAAGTAATCTTCTCAGGTATGGATACTAATTCCATGAGTTTCTACAGACCTTAGGTTAGATATGGTTGAGTGTAGGATTTCGGAGAAACCCAAACCATCCATTCATGGTGAGGTTTTCATGGAAAACCCGAGGATAATGCATGAAAGCCATCTAGGAGGATGAATCATGGTTTCAGACCATGGAATGAATGTTTAATGGAATGTGGAAGCAAGCCATAGGACCCCAAACACGAAGAATGATGCAAAAAGTGGAAATTGGACCAGAGTGCATCGAGGGTCGCACACAGGGTCAATAGACCCATCGACCCTAGGCACCCTGACCATCGACCCTCAGCATTCGGGAAGTTCAGACAGAGGGTAGGGTCGATAGACCCATCGACCCTATGTATCCTGAGCATCGACCCTCTGATCGACCCTCAGTTAACAGCATGGTTTTTAAATTTGGAATTAATTCTAATTAAATTCTATCGACTTTGTTAGGTTTGCTAGCATTATAATGACACTGTAGAGGTGATTTTAAAGCTTGGAAAAGTATCTTATAGCAAACTAAGGAGAGGAACCTTAACTCCAAACTAAATCGGTTAATAATAAACTGTTTTCTAATTCTTGAGTCCTATGCCATGTTTGATTTTATAAAAATATGTTTGTAATGTGCATACAACATGCCATCCAATATTTCTATTACATGTTCATGCATATTTACTTTATTGTTTATAACATGATGATGATGATGACGATAGGAATAGGCATGTGCTTGTATGCGTGTGGTTGATGTACTTGATGCGAGCGAGTATCAGGGGAGGTGTGATGAGAACGTCAGTAAACGTTAACCTTTGGCGGGTCTCAGCACTTTAGCTCTATCTCTAACTCAAGTCTTGTGCATTAGCATCGTCGTATCGCCATTACCTTAGCAGAACTATTGTGTCGTAGGGTATCAGGGGAGGTGGTCTCGGTCCTTGTAGTCTCTGACTCTACCGGGGGGCTTAGCTCTATCTCTATGGACATTCTGAGGGATGCTGGGGTATGGCCTTGGATACACTATTTGGCATTAGGATTGGTTAGTAGCGAGCCCAGTTTGCAAGCCCTCGCTAACAGGGGCTTACGTGTTGGTATAGCATTATATAGCAATAAACGTTAACCTTTGTTGTATAATGTTATGGTAGGGTGGATGGGGACGACGATAAACGTTAACCTTCGGGCGGACTTCCACACCTTGTGTATAGAGGCGGTGTCAATAAACGTTAACCTTTGACCACCCAACCTTTCTTTTGCGCATTGCAAACTATGAACCAGACCAAAGAGATAAATGAATGTGCATGCATATGTAATGTTGCATTGTTTTGGCAACTCATTGAGCCGTGTTGTGTGCTCACCCCTCGATGTCGAATATTTTTAGTTGATGATGCAGGTTACACAGTTGAAGATTACATGAATGCGCCTATGTACGGGAATGTAGCAGCAATGGATGCTGGAGCTGAAAATGATACACACGACTCCTCTTGCGAGTGCAACTCGTGTGTATTTGACTAGATATTTTTATAGGTTTTTTTATTGGATTTATAAGACATGTAATTGGTACTTAAATATTTATGTCTCAGTTAAATACAGAATAATTTGCTATTATTTATGGATCATTTTAGTTCTCAGTTCATTTATTTATAAGACTTCCGCTATTGTGTATTTACTCTGATTATGATGGTGAGTGTATGAAGGTTCAGGTAACGCGGGGATAGCCTATTTGAGATCCTGGTTGAACCGTTGGTTATTTAGCGGTTCATCACACCATTCTGAAATGTGCAGAATTGGGGTGTGACAAGTTGGTATCAGAGAATCTCAGGCCTTGCCCGCTGAACTATCATACATTCACAGCAATAGTAAACTGAGATAGGATAAAATAAAAACAGTAATATTAACACATTATAAGCACAAGTGATGTTGAGACCAAATTTAAAAAGAGAATAATACATCTATTAAAAGGATAAACAAGATGACACACAATGAGAGCGAAACAAAGTGTAAATATATATCTAAAGCAGAGTACAGTCCACAACCCGGACAGTTACTCTGAAGTACAGGAAAAACAAAAAGTACAATCAGGAAACGGGAGGCGAAGGAGGAGGTGGAGCCTCACGATCTCTGTTGTAGTCCTCAGCATAGATTCTAGTCAACCAGACTATCTGAGTCTGGGTCGTCTGTAGACTAGCTGTGAGATCGGCTACTCTCCTGTCAGTCGCACGCTGGATCTCCATGAGCTCACCTATCCGCGCGTCAGATGTGTGCTGAGCAGCCAACAACTCATCCACTCTCATGCGCTGAGCATCTAGCAACTCCTTCATCCTCAGGTCCGATCTGCGCTGAGTCTCTCTGATCTCGCGCAACATCTCCATCATATCAGAAGACGGATGCGAAGCACCAGTCTCAGGTACAGAATCCGCCGCATGCGAAGTACCAACTCCAGCCGCATGTGTAGGTGAAGGCGGGGTATCGCGTCGACGTCCATGTACATACGATCATCATCGTCGACGGGATCCACCTAAGCTCTAGCAGCAGCAGCAGCAGCCTCAGCATCAGCCACCTCAACCCGAGTGTGAGGGCGCACCATAGCGTTCCTCTCATCATCGCTAACCTGAGCGTCTCGAAGTCCCATCTTGCATATAGCCTCCCAATCTAGAGGCGACGAGAAGGTCTTCTCCTGAATCTTCTCATCAACTAGGTCAACCCCCAGACGAATCAACAATGTGGTGATCATACGTCCATAGGGTAGATTACCCCTATGACCGGACAATGTAGCACTAATCATCGTCCGCATGATGATGTAAGGAAGACAGACGGGCTGATGAGTGCATGTACTGTAGATCAAAAACTGGGTCAGCTGAGACACCCTCTCATAATGCCCACTCTGCGGGATCACGTTATGCTGAATGATCCTACAGAACACCCGTGGAGCTGGACGCAAGTAGTATGCCCTCATCTGCCAGCGATCGGGCCATAGTAACTGACTATCAATCTCGGCCCGCAACCACGTCTCAATAAAGTCGTGCTCACCCGGTGCACAGTACACCATAGGACCATCATAAGGATTGCCCAACAGGTCGGTCAGCTGTCGATAATCAAAGGAAATCTGCACCCCCTTGACGTAGCTAGTGATGCGCAACTCCTGACCAAGCTCCACATCGTTGTGGTTTCCCACAATCTGAAGGTTACAGTAGAACTGGCGCACTAACTCTGGACGTGTGCACGCATCGTATGTGATGATAGGGAGCCACCCCATATCACCAAAAGCTCTCTCTACATTGAACAAGGCTAGCTCAGCCAGGTTCACCATACGACCCCCTTCCACTTTCTTGCCTGTATAGTAGGCATACTGTGCCTCGGCTTCATTGGAGCGAAAGCGAAGCGGATCACGAACTCTGGGTACTTTGGTACGAACCATAGTATCTGCAGATAAGAAAGAAAAAGGAAAACAAGGAGTTAATAGGATAAAAAATTTAAAAATTGGGCATTATAACGA
The DNA here is from genome assembly GCA_028583415.1 of Protea cynaroides. Classification (NCBI taxonomy): domain Eukaryota; kingdom Viridiplantae; phylum Streptophyta; class Magnoliopsida; order Proteales; family Proteaceae; genus Protea; species Protea cynaroides. The sequence goes on along the minus strand of JAMYWD010003573.1, from coordinate 12,438 downwards.
CGTAAGTTGGTCAAAAGCCTCACTTTTCACCCATACAAGTGGGCAGGAGGACCTACGTAAGTTCCAACACATCATACAATAGTTAAACAGAAGGAAATTTTAACTGACAAGGTCCAATTTGAAGGAATTGCAAGAAATCGAAAAATTTCGACAAATTAGGGCAAAAAGAGAAAAAAAATTAAGTATCTCGATAACCAACTGATGAAACTCAAAAATTTTTGAGGGCTTTCGTTCCTCAAGACGCCAACAACAAAAGCCCCCAATAAAAATTGAATTTTTACGGTTGGAAAAAGTTTAATTTGAAAAATACAAGTTAAATGGGCAAAAACCTAGGAATGGAAACCTAAAAACAGGTAAAAATGAGAAAGCATACCTATAGGGATGAAGTGGATGTCGAAACTCGGACTAAAATCGATCCACAATAGTGAAGTAGCACTGTAGCAACTCAGAGAGAAGAGGCGAGTCGAAACGGGAGGGAAATAATAGAAAATGACCCAAAATCAAAAATCTGATTTTTGGTCAGAGGGTCGGACAACTCGACCAGAGCCATCGACCCTCTGATCGACCCTCTAATCCCCTCAGCTCTCGGGAATCTGACAGAAAAACACAGGGTCGGACATTAAGGGTCTGACATACCATCGACCCTCACCATCGACCCTGTATAGAAAAGACAGTATTTTGTTTATAAAAGGAGCTCGAATTGGAATTGATTATTGGTTAACGTGCCTACATGACATATACATGATTTCTCACCTATTTTGAGGATTTTCAGGCACCACTAATCATCGAAAAGAAATATGTCTGGACGTAGAGTTACTCGACAGACCCGAAATACAGTCCCACCACCACCACCAGTGGAGGAGACTAGTCAAGAGAATAACCATGCACAGGGTAATCCAGAACCAGCAAACCCTACAAATTTGCCACCTCCACCACCGGAGCTAGCAACTGTGGTTATGAACCTAGCTCAGCAGCTACAGCAGATGCAACACGCACAAGCTCAAATGCAGGTTGCCATGGGGATTATGTATCAAGCCACTCAAGCTGCACCCATACACACTGGGCAAGCTAGTGCAGCACCAGTGGGTAACCACCCAGCTCCTCAGACACCTCAACAACCGGCTGCACCAATTCCAGTGCAGGTCCCAAAAGCAGCACAAGGGATGTACAACTATCCACCCCCTATGTTTGGGGCATACCAAAATCAACTGGATCACTCCCGTCTAGTGGAGAGATTTTTGAAAATGAAACCGAGAGAATTCAACGGCAAGCCATCTGATCCACTGTGGCCAGCACACTGGATAGACGTGATGGAAAGGAACTTCCTTATGATGACTATCACCGAGGAAGAGAAAGTACTATGCGCCACCTTCATGCTCAAAGGCGACGCACACCATTGGTGGAAATCAACAAGGATGTACTTATTGACCAAGCACGCCCTACTGACATGGGCTATATATAAAGAAGCATTCTTCGAGAAGTATTTCCCAAGAAGCTTCAGAGATTCAATGGAGAAAGAGTTCTTGAGTCTGTACCAGGGGCAGATGTCCGTAGACTCGTATCAACAGCACTATGAAGAGCTATTTTTCTTCGCACTGGCTAGTATGCAGGAAGAAGATACCAAAACCTGTAGGTTTGTCGTGGGACTAAGAGGAAGCATAAGAGAAAATGTTCTGGGCTTAGAGAAGAAAATCTACAACGAAGTTGTCCAGATTGCTCGAGTGATCGAATCGAGCCAGAAGGAGAGTTATTTCTCCCAAAACAGAGGCATCAAGAGACCAGCCGGAAACTCCTACAACGGAGGCAATAATAGGACGTATAAACCTTTTCATCCTCAGAATTTTGCTACTGCACCAAAGTCTACTTCCGCAGCTCAACCACAGCCAAAGCCAAATTCTGAAACCCTGAAGTGCTATAACTGCAACCAACCAGGGCATATGGCAAGAGAATGCCCAAAAACCAAGAAGCAGTTACATCAAGGACGGGTATATGCTGTTACATCAGAGGATGCTGCCGCATCGCCCGATGTGGTCACAGGTATGACCGAAACTTTTAAGATTATAATTTCATTGATTGAGTATGTAGACTAAGTAAAAACGAACCACAGGTATCGTACCTATCAATGGCATACCAACCAGAGTACTCTTTGATTCAGGAGCTACGCATTCATTTATATCTGTGTCGTTTGGAAAGAAGACCAATTTACCCATCAAAACATTAGACTATAAATTACTTGTACGGTCACCGATGGGATTAGAAGTGGAATTAGAGAAAGGTTATGGGCCATGTCCAGTTCTCATTGGCGAGAAAACCTTAGATTCAACTTTAATACAACTTGAGATGGCAGACTTTGACGTCATCTTGGGAATGGACTGGTTAGCTTGACATTCAGCAAACCTATTATGCGCCAAAAAGAAGCTAACGTTCAAAGACAAAGAAGGAGCATAATTCAGTTTTTTGGGAACCAAACTTCCCAGGAGACGCAAGCTCATACTCTCAGCATTAAAGGCTAAGAAGTGCCTTGAAAAGGGAGCCGTCGGATATCTAGTATCAGTGGTCGACCTAACCAAGGACGTGCCACGAATGGAAGATATTGATGTCGTGCAGGATTACCCAGATGTATTTCTGGAGGAACTACCCAGATTACCACCCGACCGAGCCACGGAGTTTGTAATAGACCTTCTACCCGGAGCCGCACCAGTATCAAAAGCACATTATAGAATGGCTCCTACTGAACTGAAGGAATTAAAAGTGCAATTACAAGAGCTGCTGGATAAGGGTTATATTAGACCCAGTATATCTCCATGGGAAGCACCGGTGTTGTTCGTAAAGAAGAAGGATGGTAGCGTTCAATTATGTATCGATTATCGAGAGTTGAATAAGCTGACAATCAAGAATCGATATCCGCTACCTAGGATCGATGACTTGTTTGATCAGTTACAGGGAGCAAAGGTATTTTCAAAGATCAATCTTCGATCAGGCTATCATCAACTGAAGATTAAAGAAGGTGACATTCCGAAGACAGCCTTCAGGACAAGATACGGACAATATGAATTCTTAGTGATGTCATTCGGATTAACTAATGCACCGGCAACGTTCATGGAACTTATGAACCGAGTTTTCCACGATATGCTGGATACGTCAGTTATAGTATTTATTGATGACATATTGGTATACTCCAAGGACAAGGAAACCCATGTCAAGAACCTAAACGCAGCCCTACAGCGTTTAAGGAAAGAGAAGTTATATGCCAAATTTTCAAAGTGTGAGTTTTGGCTAAGTGAAGTCGCCTTTCTAGGCCATGTAGTATCCGCTGAAGGAATCAAAGAGGACCCCAGTAAGATCGAGGCTATCGTAAAGTGGGAAGCACCAAGGAGCATTTCAGAAATTAGAAGTTTTCTTGGTCTAGCTGGTTATTATCGGAGATTCGTAGAAGACTATTCTCGGATTGCCGTACCTCTCACCAGTTTGACCAAGAAAGGAGAAAAATTTGTATGGACGGATAAGTGTGAAAAGAGTTTTCAAACACTGAAGACCAGATTGATATCCGCTCCGATTCTTACTATTCCTATCCCAGGACAGACGTTTACCTTATATACTGATGCGTCGGGGTTGGGATTAGGATGTGTGCTTATGCAAGGAGAGCAAGTGATTGCCTACGCCTCGAGACAATTGAAGGTACATGAGAAAAATTACCCCACTCACGATTTGGAGTTAGCGGCAGTAGTACATGCTGTCAAGATATGGAGACATTACCTATACGGAGAGAAATTCCAAATTAAGTCGGACCATAAAAGTCTTTCTTATTTATTTAATCCGAAGGAGTTGAATATGAGACAAAGAAGATGGCTGAAACTATTGAAAGACTATGATTGTGATATCCAGTACCATCCGGGAAAAGCGAACGTAGTAGCAGATGCATTGAGCAAAAAAGTAATGATAAAATCTCAAGGAGAAGTTAGCACGACTGCGGCAATGTGCACTACCGGAATTGTATTCAATCACGGCAACGAGCAGTATGTGATAGACACCACGGATGGATCAGCCAACCAAGGGTTTATTCATCGGTTTTCGAATATGTTCACGGCATTGAAGATTATACCGGATATAGTGGATGAAGTGAAAACAGCTATCAAAGCAAATCTTTATCTGAGAACAGTACACTAAGATATTGAGAAAGGTAGGACTAACCCTGAGTTCACCTTGGATGATGAGAAGGTACTGAAATACAAAGGAAGAATATGTGTACCCGAAACAGAAAGTGTAGACATCAGACACCGACTCATGAAAGAAGCCCGCACCACCATCTACTCGGTACATCCTGGAAGTACAAAGATGTATAATGACCTAAAGAAATTATACTGGTGGGGGGGAATGAAAGCAGATGTAGCTAAGTTCATGTCTCAATGCCTAAATTGTCAGAAAGTAAAGGCTGAACGACAAAGACCCGCAGGACTATTACAGCCGTTACCGGAACCAGCATGGTAATGGGACTGTATCACTATGGACTTCGTCACGGGACTACCATTGACTCCTCGAGTAGTAGACGCAGTTTGGGTGATTGTAGACCGTCTGACAAAGACAACTCGTTTCATACCTATACGACCTCAGTATACACTGGAAAGGTTAGCAAAGCTGTATGTGGATAACATTGTTCGCTTACACGGTGTACCAGAAAGCATTCTGTCGGATAGAGATCCATGATTTATTTCTAAATTTTGGGAAGGATTGCAAAAGGCTATGGGTACAACATTGAAGTTCAGTACTGCATTCCACCCACAGACAGATGGACAGTCAGAGCGCACAATTCAGATTCTAGAAGATATGCAACGAGCATGTGTAATTGACTTCAAGGGATCATGGGATGAAAGGTTACCATTGATCAAGTTCGCTTATAACAATAGCTATCAAGCTACTATACAGATGTCACCTTATGAAGCACTGTATGGCAGAAAGTGTCGAACTCCTTTGTTTTGGAATGAAGTTGGAGAACGTAGTATTGTTGGACCAGAATTTGTTGAAGAGACTTGTCGAGTGGTCGACATTATCAAGGAAAGAGTAAGAACAGCTCAGAACCGTCAGAAGCAATATGCGAATACTCGACGAAGAGATCTAGAGTTCGCCGTAGGTGATAAAGTATTTTTGAAGGTATCGCCTATGCGAGGATTGAAAAGGTTCGGACAAAAAGGGAAACTAAGTCCAAGGTATGTCGGGCCATATGAAATTCTGGCTAAGCGTGGAAAAGTAGCTTATCAATTAGCACTAGCACCATCTATGTCCAGTGTGCATGACGTATTTCACATATCCTTATTGAAGAAGTATGTCAAAGACCCAACACAAGTTTTGACAGTGGATTTGCCAGAATTGACTGATGATTTGACATTTGAAGTAACACCAATGGAAATCACTAGTCGAAAGGTTCAACGTCTACGCAACAGAGTTATCTACTATGTTAAGGTCACATGGAAAAGTAGAGACATGGAAGAAGTTACATGGGAAGAAGAAAATGCTATGCGGAAGCAATACCCTCATTTATTTGATTTAGAAGGTACGTCCAATTTCGAGGACGAAATTTTTATAAGTTGGGGGGAGTTGTAAGACCCGTGTCAAACTAATCCGGTCTTACCACCTTGAACCAGGTTCAGCCATAATGATCGAGTCAAATGGACAAAGGGCGTGAAGGAGAGCGAGATCCCAGGTATCAAATCGACCGAAAAATACTTAAAATAGAGGAAGGGTCGCATACCAAGCTAAACAGGGTCGACCCTCCCAAATCAGAAACTCAGACCCATAAAATTTGGGAGAGGGTCGGACAGTGTCAGACCACAGGGTCGACGGGATCATCGACCCTCTCATCGACCCTTACTTACTGCCGAAATTGAAATTAGGAAACTTCCTAATTTTCGACTGAGATTCTTTCCAAATCTCAATGGGACTATTATAGGACATTCCTACTCTATTTAAAGGACGTCCCTAAGCCACTTTCACTCCTTTCACAACCCTAATTGAATTGAGAGAAAGAGAGAAGAAGGAAAAGAGGAAGAAAAGAGGCAAGGGAGAAGACTTAGCAAAAAGAAGAAGAATTTCCAGGGAAAAGTAATCTTCTTAGGTATGGATACTAATTCCATGAGTTTCTACAGACCTTAGATTAGATATGGTTGAGTGTAGGATTTCGGAGAAACCCAAACCATCCATTCATGGTGAGGTTTTCATGGAAAACCCGAGGATAATGCATGAAAGCCATCTAGGAGGATGAATCATGGTTTCAGACCATGGAATGAATGTTTAATGGAATGTGGAAGCAAGCCATAGGACCCCAAACACGAAGAATGATGCAAAAAGTAGAAATTGGACCAGAGTGCACCGAGGGTCGCACACAGGGTCGATAGACCCATCGACCCTAGGCACCCTGACCATCGACCCTCAGCATTCGGGAAGTTCAGACAGAGGGTAGGGTCGATAGACCCATCGACCCTATGTATCCTCAGCATCGACCCTCTGATCGACCCTCAGTTAACAGCATGGTTTTTAAATTCAGAATTAATTCTAATTAAATTCTATCGACTTTGTTAGGTTTGCTAGCATTATAATAACACTGTAGAGGTGATTTTAAAGCTTGGAAAAGTATCTTATAGCAAACTAAGGTGAGGAACCTTAACTCCAAACTAAATCGGTTAATAATAAACTGTTTTCTAATTCTTGAGTCATATGCCATGTTTGATTTTATGCAAATATGTTTGTAATGTGCATACAACATGCCATCCAATATTTCTATTACTTGTTCATGCATATTTACTTTATTGTTTATAACATGATGATGATGATGATGATAGGAATAGGCATATGCTTGTATGTGTGTGGTTGATGTACTTGATACGAGCGAGTATCAGGGGAGGTGTGATGAGAACGTCAATAAACGTTAACCTTTGGCGGGTCTCAGCACTTTAGCCCTATCTCTAACTCAAGTCTTGTGCATTAGCATCGTCGTATCGCCATTACCTTAGCAGAACTATTGTGTCGTAGGGTATCAGGGGAGGTGGTCTCGGTCCTTGTAGTCTCTGACTCTACCGGGGGGCCTTAGCTTTATCTCTATGGACATTCTGAGGGATGTTGGGGTGAGGCCTTGGATACACTGTTTGGCATTAGGATTGGTTAGTAGCGAGCCCAGTTTGCAAGCCCTCGCTAACAGGGGCTTACGTGTTGGTATAGCATTATATAGCAATAAACGTTAACCTTTGTTGTATAATGTTATGGTAGGGTGGATGGGGACGACGATAAACGTTAACCTTCGGGCGGACTTCCACACCCTGTGTATAGAGGCGGTGTCAATAAACGTTAACCTTTGACCACCCAACCTTTCTTTTGCGCATTGCAAACTATGAACCAGACCAAAGAGATAAATGAATGTGCATGCATATGTAATGTTGCATTGTTTTGGCTACTCACTGAGCCGTGTTGTGTGCTCACCCCTCGACGTCGAATATTTTTAGTTGATGATGCAGGTTACACAGTTGAAGATTACATGAATACGCCTATGTACGGGAACGTAGCAGCAATGGACGCTGGAGCTGAAAATGATACACACGACTCCTCTTGCGAGTGCAACTCGTGTGTATTTGACTAGATATTTTTATAGGTTTCTTTATTGGATTTATAAGACATGTTATTGGTACTTAAATATTTATGTCTCAGTTAAATACAGAATAATTTGCTATTATTTATGGATATCATTTTAGTTTTCAGTTCATTTATTTATAAGACTTCTGCTATTGTGTATTTACTCTGATTATGATGGTGAGTGTATGAAGGTTCAGGTAACGCGGGGATAGCCTATTTGAGATCCTAGTTGAACCGTTGGTTATTTAGCAGTTCATCACACCATTCTGAAATGTACGGAATTGGGGTGTGACAAAGATACCCCGAGTTCGTGATCCGCTTCGCTTTCACTCTAATGAAGCCGAGGCACTGTATGCTGACTATGCCCGTAAGAAAGTGGAGGGTGGTCGTACAGTGAACTTGGCTGAGCTAGCCTTGTTCAATGTAGAGAGAGCATTTGGTGATATGGGGTGGCTCCCTGTCATCACCTACGACGCGTGCACCTGTCCAGATTTGGTGCGCCAGTTCTATTGTAATCTCCAGGTGGTGGGAAATTACAATGATGTTGAGCATGGTCAAGAGTTACGCATCACCAGTTACATTAAAGGGGTGCACATTTCCTTTGATTATCGGCAACTGGCCGATCTGTTGGGCATACCCTATGATGGCCCCATGGTGTACCACCTGGAGAGCCCCAGTTTGTTTCCATGGAGATGAGGGCAGAGATCGACAATCAGCTGCTACGCTCTGATCGCTGGCAGATGAGAGCTTGTTACTTGCGTCCAGCTCCATGGGATTTTTGTAAGATTATCCAGCATAATCTGATTCCGCAGAGTGGGAACTATGAGAGGGTTTCTCAGCTGACCCGGTTTTTGATCTATAGCATCTGCACCAGACAGCCGGTCTGCCTTCCCTACATCATCATGCGGACCATGATTAGTGCTACATTGTCCGGGCATAGGGGTAATCTACCCTATGGACGGATGATTACAGTTCTTCAGACCCGTCTGGGGGTTGACCTGGTAGATAAGAAGATCCAGGAGAAAACCTTCTCGTCGCCTCTAGATTGGGAGGCTATCTGCAAAATGGGTATGCGGGATGCCCAGGTTAGTGATGAGGAGAGGAACGCGATGGTGCGCCCTCACACTCGCATTGAGATGGCTGACGTTGAGGCCGCTGCTGCCGCTGCTAGGGCTCATGTGGATCCTGTCGATGATGACGATCGTATGTATATGGATGTTGACTCGATACCACCGCCTTCCCCTACACATGCGGCTGGAGTTGGTACTTCTTCTACGGCGGCTCCTGCACCTGAGGCTGGTCCTTCTCATGCGGCTGGTCCTTCACTCCCACCTTCTGACATGATGGAGATGTTGCAGGAGATCAGGGAGGCTCAGCACAGATCTGATCTGAGGATGAAGGAGTTGTTAGACGCTCAGCGTATGAGGGTGGATGAGCTCATAGCGATCCAGCGGGCGACTGATCGGAGGATAGCCGTCCTTACAGCTAGTCTCTAGACGACCCAGACTCAGGTGGCCTGGTTGACTAGAGTCTACGCTGAGGATTACGACAGAGATCGTGAGGCACCGCTCCTCCTTCACCTCCAGCTTCATGATTGTATTTATTTTCTTGTACTATAGAGTAACTGTCTGGGTTGTGGACTGTACTCTGCTTTAGTTATGTATAAACGTTTTGTTTCTATCTCTCATTGTATGTAACTTGTTTCCCCTTTAATAGATGCATTATTCTCTTTTTAAATTTTGTCTCAACCATCACTGGTGCTTATAGTGTGTTAATATTATGGTTTTTACTTTTATCCTATCTCAGTTCACAATTGTCTCGAATGTATGTTAGTTCAGCGGAAAAGGCCTGAGACGCTCTGATACCAAGTTGTCACACCTCAATTCTGCACTATTCAGAATGGTTTGATAAACCGCTAGCAAACCAACGGTTCAACCAAGATCTCGAGTAGGCTATCCCCGCGTTATCTAAACTTACACACATCCGTAATCATAATCAGAGTAAATACACAATAGCGGAAACCATATAAATAAATGAACTGAGGGTCTACTGTGATATAAATATTAAATAAAAAATTATTCTGTATCAACTGGGACATAAATAATTATCAAATACATGTCTTTATTAAATTCAAATAAAGAAACCTAAGAAAATATCTAATCGAATACACATGAGTTGCACTCACAAGAGGAGTCATGTGTATCCCCTTCAGCTTCAGCTTCCATCGCCGCCACGTTCCCGTATGCTGGAGCATTCATGTAATCTTCAACTATAAAACCTGCATCATCAACTAAAAATATTCGACATCGAGGGGGTGAGCACACATCACGGCTCAGTGAGTAGACAAAAAAATGCAACAATACATATGCATGCAATCAATTCATATCTTTGGCTTGGTTTATAGTTTGCAATGCACAATAGAAAGGTTGGGTGGTCAAAGGTTAACGTTTATTGACCCCGCCTCTATACACAAGATGTGGAAGTCCGCCCAAAGGTTAACATTTATCGTCGTCCCCATCCACCCTAATCATGACATTATACAACAAAGGTTAACATTTATTGCTATATAATACCATACCAACACGTAAGCCCCTGTTAGCGAGGGCTTGCAAACTGGGCTCGCAACTAACCAATCCTAATGCCAAACAGTGTATCCAAGGCCTCACCCCAGCATCCCTCAGAATGTCCATAGAGATAGAGCTAAGGCCCCCCGGTAGAGTCAGAGACTACAAGGACCGAGACCACCTCCCCTGATACTCTACGACATAATAGTTCTGCTAAAGTAATGGCGATACGACGATGCTAATGTACAAGATGTGAGTTAGAGTTAGAGCTAAAGTGCTGAGATCCGCCAAAGGTTAACGTTTATTGACGTTCTCATCACACCTCCCCTAATACTCGCTCGCACCAAGTACACCAACCACACACATACAATCACATGCCTATTCCTATCATCATCATCATCATGTTATAAACAATAAAATAAATATGCATGAACAAATAATAGAAATATTGGATGACATATTTTTTGCACATTACAAACATATTCGCATAGAATCAAGCATGGCATTGGACTCAAGAAAATGGAAAACAGTTTGTTATTAACCAATTAGTTTAGAGTTCTGTTTCCTCACCTTAGCTTGCTAATAGATACTTTTCCAAGCTTTAGAATCACCTTTATAATGTTATTTTATTTTTATTTTTTTTGGGTAAATACTTTATAATGTTATTATATTGCTAGAAGACCTAAAAAAGTCGATAGAATTTAATTAGAATTAATTCTGAATTAAAAAACCATTCTGTAAACTAAGGGTCGGAGGTAGGGTCGGAGTCCTGATCGACCCTGGGTGCGACCCTCCCCAAACTCTGAACTTTTCGAACAATGAGGGTCGATGGTCAGGATCACCTAGGGTCGGATGGTCATCAACCCTCGGTGCGACCCTCGGTGCACTTTGGTTCAATTCCCTCTTTTAGTCCATTCTTCGTGCTTGGGATCCTATGGCTTGCTCCTACATTCCATTCTACATTCATTCCACGGTCTGAAACCATGTATAATCCACCTAGATAGCTTTCATGCATTCTCCTATGGTTTTCCATGAAAACCTAACCATGGGTTGATGGTTTGGGTTTCTCCGAGATCACACTCTCATCAATATCTAACCTAAGGTCTGTAAAAACTCATGGAATTAGTATCCATACCTGAGAAAAATACTCCTTCTCTGCAACTCTTCTCTTTTGGCTAAATTATCTTCCTTGTTTCTCTTCTTCCTCTTTTCCTTCTCTTCTCTTTCTCTCAATTCAATTAGGGTTGTGAAAGAAGTGAAAGAGGCTTAGGGACGTCCTTTAAATAGAGTAGGAACATCCTAAATAAGTCCCATTGAGATTATGAAAGAATCGAAATAAAAAATTAGGAAATTTCCTAATTTCAGTTTCGGAGGCAACCGAGGGTCGATGGGAGGGTCGATGATCCCGTCGACCCTAGGGTTCAAGATGTCCGACCCTCCAAAATTGAGGGTCTGACTTTCTGCTTTGGGAGGTCCGACCCTGCTTAGCTGGGTATGCGACCCTCCCTTCCAATTAAGTATTTTTGGGTCGATTTGATACCTGGGATCTCGATCTCCTTCACGCCATTGGTCCATTTGACTCGTCCATGATGGGTAAACCTGGTTCAAGGTGGTAAGACCGGGTTAGATTGACACGGGTCTTACAACATGAATGCTAAGATGCTTGTAAATAAAATCCTGAGAATGGGGTATTATTGAAACACAATGAAAATAGATTGCGTGTAGTTCGTAAAAAAGTAACACAAATGCCAGATCTTCACCAACCTGATACATGTACCACCAACAGAATTGCACACTCTCAGTTCACCTTGGCCATTCTCAAATTGGGGTATAGATGTGATCGAAAAGATTCATCCAAAAGCATCAATTGGACACAAGTTCATCTTAGTAGCCATCAATTATTTTACCAAGTGGGTAGAAGCTCAGTCATATGCTAAACTCACGGCAAATAAGGTAGCCAAATTCCTCCAAGAGCGTATCATCTGTCGACATGGGATGCTTGATGCTTTAATCTCAGATCAATGTCAACACTTTAGAGGAAAGGTACAAGAGTTGTGTGAAAAGTTTAACATCCAAAGGCACTGTTCCTCCCCTTATTGTCCATAGACAAATGGAACAGTAGAGGCTGCCAACAAGAATGTCAAGGTCATCCTCCAAAAAATGGTATAAACTCATGGTGACTGGGCAGACATGCTGCCGTATGTATTATGGGCATATAGGACTTCTATAAGGACATCTACTGGAGCAACGCCTTACT
>JAMYWD010003572.1:0-80000 GCA_028583415.1 Protea cynaroides | reverse complement strand
ATTATTAATTAATTACACATCATAGATTCAACTTGATTCCTTAAAATGTTATTACATGGAGGAATACAAAATTATTACATACACTTAATTTATTGTTGTCCGTTATTTTTCACAACTCGGACACACGTGGGGCGAGGAGAACGACCCTACGCCAGCACGACCCCAGGTGGGAAGTCCGAATAGGGGGGTCACCCGGGTCGATGGAACACCGACCGGCACGACCCACTACGGGGTCACAAAACTGTTACCCACCGCGCCCCCAGAAGGCTTAAAAATAGAATACTAATTAAATTCTATCGACTTGATTAGGTCTTCTAGTGATATAATAGTGATATTAAGTTGATTCTTAAAGCTTGAAAGAAGATCTACAATCAAACAAATGTGAGGGAACAAGACCTAATCCACCAGTAGCCCTACAACATTTTTATCTGGGGAGGAACAATAGCCTACTGCCTACCCATACAACAGGTTGATTTACCAATTAAGAGTGTCAATCCGTAGCTTTTGCATCTTTGAGAGTCCATGTGACCTGCTAAATTAAAAAAAAAAAAAAAAAAAAAAAAAAAAAAAACAACAACAATTGGTGTCCTATACTACTCATCAAATCGTTAAGTCCTAGGGTTACACACCCACTAATACTCATATCAGCTCCTCAACCTAATGTTCAGTATGAATGGAGAACGGGCCGGGGGACAAAAAAAGTCATAGTGGAGTAATCCACTTCGCTCTCTATATGATGCGGAGTAACAATAACAACAAAACCTTACATCATTTAAACAGGTTTGGTAATGTGGATTATTGCCTTTCAATCAGCTTGTTTGATGTCATACTTGAAACAAATCGTAAATGCATTTTTTTCTTCACCATCTCACCTAAAGTCATCTGAAGTTTGCCTATAACTCTTTTAGATCATTTGATCTGAAATCAAATCACTATATTGTACTAGAGCATCTAAAAACTTCCGTTGAATATGATCATGCCATCTCAAATGACTTTTTCGTAAATTATGTATTAGGTTATTCCAAAATCACTTCTAATACGATCATTTCTTATTTTATCATTTTTTATTTTTGCTACACATTCATCTTAGTTAGAACAAAATTTATCTATATGATGTTTCTTAATAGTCCAATAATATTCCCCACGATACATCATAGTCGATCGAGTAAATGTCATAATGATTATAACCTCGGATGGTACAAATAGAAAACTCAATAAAAAAACCTTCCTGCAGTTAAATTTCACCAACATACTTCATCTTGGTTTGGGAACTATGAGTAAGCCAAACTGACCAACAGGGCCAATAAGCTGATCTAAAGATAACTCTCCGATTGCCAAATGATGTGGAGGCCAAAGGTCTTCTTCATTTAGTTGACTCTGGGTATCCATCTCTGAATCTTCAAGACCACTACTGAGAGAGGAAGCTATGTTAAAGGCAGGTGAACGGAAAGAAGAAAGGAATTGAAGTTTAAAGCATAACCTATCAACCTGAATTCAGGACTGTACCATTTTACCCTTAATCCTTCTCATGATGCAATCCCTTTTTATTCAAAACAATAATGAAAGCCTAAGAAAGCTCTATCCATTACAGTTTCGATTAATCCAACAAAATGAAGAGAACTAATACTGACAATAGGGTCTTCACTAAACTTGTTAACTTGTCTATTTAGCAAACAGATCAGTTTTTTAATCAAATACAACAAACCCGACCCTAACCAAAGGTGGCATTCTATAGCAGCTCACAGGTACAACTTGCATGCAACCTTACCAACTGAACTGGCTTGCACCTGCAGAAGAGCGTATCCTGACCCATGTTTTATGGAGCGGGCGCGGTGAATACTGCGACACAGTATGCTGCATCCGTTACATGGATGCCACGTGGATAACATCCAAAGATTTCCTCTTAAAAAATGGCAAGATGGGTTCTGTAGGGAGAAACACCGGAAATGTCTCATCAAATCTTCTCCTTTTCCCCTCCCAAATCTCTCTCTTCTTCCAACGACTTCTCTATTGGGAATAGTCCCACATTACTAATGAGATTGGAATCATGTGATCTTTTATATGGAGAGTCCCTCCATTTACTAGTTTGGACTTTTGAATTGAAAACTTGACATCCTCTTTCTTAGAAATCTAATTCTTTGTGCAGGAAGACCTGCACATCTTCTTTTTTCAGTCTTCCTTCTTATCACCATTCTGTTTCAGTGCTGTTCTGCTCTCTTCTTAGTCCTTTCCCTATTTCTCTCCTAATATTCCTTCTTTCTTGAAATCTAGTTGCTGTTTTTTCACTTGTTATTTGCAGTGGTTATTTATTTGAGAAATCTTATAAAACTCCTTCGTCACCAAATCATTCGGTCTGAATTCTGGGAGCCTCAGCCCTTAATTCCCCCTTTTGCGGTAAATTGTTAATTTCAGAATTTTCGCTAGGTTCTGTTTCAATAAAAAAAAAAAATAATAATAATTAATTTCCTAGCTCTAGTTGAGGGAATATGTAACGGATTTGGCTGAAAGTATTGAAACACTCATTTGTTGATGAACTAAGGTTGTTGACGTGTCTGGATTTCAACCCCTAAATCATCTATGCTAAGTAGATTTCAACACAGGTTTTGGAGTGCACCATGATTTTCTTGCTTTTATATTCAAAGGGAAAAAAGTGACTGTAGAACTGAGAATTGACAAACATAACCAGAGATTTATTGCCCTCGTGGGTATCAGATTCTTCATTTGAAACTATTTTTGCTGATCGATGAACCCTGGCTTGGAATTGATATGTCCGCCCGTTAGTTTTACTTTGGGAGTTGTATTCATTGAATTCGATCCTGTTTTCAAATTGTATGGATGTATGTCAGCTCACCGCTCAGGAGACTGGTTTTGCCAATTTTATCAATGGGGAAAGGAATCTTCCATGCTTTGAATATATAGGCAAGAAAATCGTATAAAGTTTTATAGCTATTTTATCAATGGGGAAAGGAATCTTCCAAAAAGATTGGGGGTTTAAATCCACCATGATCCTTTGTTAAGTGGGCCCATTTCGTTCTGACACTCATAACTCCTTTATCTCCTGTCTCTGCTAGCTCATCTCGGTACTATTATCATCATAACACTTTCTATTCCATTGTCATTATTCCTTTGGTTGGTTTTTCTGAAAGGCCTAACCTCACTATTTATTTGTAGCCTAGCATCCTGACTTAAGCATCGGAGTAGTCCCAATCTCGACCCCCTTTGTTCTGTTTTGTCCTTTTTAGATTGGACTCATTGTGGAAGATTTAGATGCGAATTCTAACGACAACAATAACAATTCTTAAATAGCAACAATTCTTGAAGCAAATGCAATGAATGTATGCGAAGTTGTTTTGGTGAAGAACTATCTCCTCAAACACCTTAAAATGTATATTCTTTATTTCTTTGCAAATCCATTTTTGCATAAAATAGAACTACTAAATCTCTATTTAGTTAAAGGTGAAGTTAAATAAAGCTCCTCTTTCCCCCAAAAAAGAAATAAAGAGAAAAAAAAGAGAGTTAAATAACGTTTCCATTCATGAGGTAATGAGTGTTTGATTGGAAGAAAATGGGAAAAAAAAAATGTCAATCGCACTTCATTTCCTGTCAAATTTCAAATTCAGAAGTTTGAATTAGTAAATGGAGGGACTCTCCATATATATATATATATATATAAGATCTTAAGATTCCATTCTCATTAACAATGTAGGATTATTCTCAATATTTCCCATTATTTGCACCAACTTTAGTTATAACCTAGTAGATCCTAAATCAACCCTTTTGAAGTCATATTTAGATTTTTAGGCAAGTGGCCAAAATTTCTGATGCAAATGGTGTAGGGAGTGGGGAAGAGGGGTAGGGATAACTGGTGAAGTCATAATTAGTTGTGCTCATATCTACAACAATCTGACTTCCATAATCGAGTTTAAAGCTTATTGGAATGGATTATTACCTCTCTATCCCACCCTATTTTCCTTTGTTTTCTCTTCTGTCCTAATCAGTACCCCTCATAATCTTTTAAAATTTTCTGATGTTTTAATAGATGCTGTTAGATCTCGTACCTTATTATACTCAACAAAAGTTTGATGCTCAATAGATCATCATTTACTGAGTCATCAAATTTCTCTCAACATTTCTCTGATCTGTCCTTATAGATCTTTGCTTATTTCTTAGATTTTATCTGTTCTGCTATTCCCCTATTCCCTACTTTATTCTCTTATCCAAGTTTAGTGTTACTTTTCTTTTCTTTTCTTTTCTTTTCTTTTTTTATGTGTTTTTTCTGAACTCACCTTCCAGCAGATCCTATTCTCTTAATTAATTCCTAATTCTAGGCTTTGTGGGTATCAATCTATGTTAGGTCCACTTCACAAACATGCAGTCATGCTTGCATGTTTGTGTTTGTTCATATGGGATTTAGGCATTGCTTGGGCTGTCAATTCATCATGTCCTATATAGTTTCTTAGTTATTGTGATTTCCTTGACTCTGGGGGGATTCAACTGATCATCTTCTATTTTGCAACTTTTGGTGTGCTATATGAGTTCTCAACACTGCCTCCTCTCAGTCCCTCTATAACATAATGGAGCATGAAAGGGGATCTTGTTTTCCATCGTTTTCATTGATTTTAGGATAAATGTTATAGTAATATTATTTGCAAATTTATGTGATTTCCATTTTGTAAACTGTTGTTCTTCCATGTTAGAAGACAAGAGTCCAAGTTGTTTTTGCCTGGCAATCCCAACATATCTTTGAGATAAGCAACTGTCAACAATGCTAAATTATTATTAGAAATAGTTTTGACAATACTTTTCTGCTATGAGA
The DNA here is from genome assembly GCA_028583415.1 of Protea cynaroides. Taxonomy (NCBI): domain Eukaryota; kingdom Viridiplantae; phylum Streptophyta; class Magnoliopsida; order Proteales; family Proteaceae; genus Protea; species Protea cynaroides. The sequence continues at coordinate 75,184 of JAMYWD010003572.1, read as the reverse complement.
GCCAACACTTTTCTGTATCAATGGTTAACACTCCCTTTCAATAGATAATGGTGGCCCTATTCATTAAATATATAGTTTTTAGTAAATTGGCTAGAGCAAGTTTATATAACCTTGTAAAATGTGTTAGGTATATTTTTTTTGAAATTTTACATCAAATTTACATTTAGTTAAACAATCAGTGCAAAATTAATTTCACTTCTCTTCTCGTGCAACCAAACGACTCAAATGGGAAAATAACTTCCCTTCACTTCTGTTGGGGGAAAATACCCGTTTGAAGCCAATCACAAAAAATAACCACGTGGCGTTCATCCAGGATGCTGAAAAGAAAGATATTATGATAAATATTAAAGGATGCCTAAGTTCGACCCCCCTGGTCTGACACAGACAGGATGTGACGAATAGACAGGGGTAGCTGGGCCATTAATGGATTGCCATTAATGGCCATAAATGCCGACAACAACCATTAATGTAAAATACACTGATCTGACCCGTCGGTTCAAAAGATCTCGATTCGAATCGACGGAAAGGCGAAATATTACTTGGAAAAAGAACCATGACAAGGACAATGTTTGGGGGCCCCGAAAACCTGTCCCACTAGGGGGGTCGAAAAGTAATCCAAAGGGGTCGAAAGGTGGCTAACATGATGTAATGACCCGTTCTAGGGAGTCGTAGATCTACTAGCCTACTATAGCCTAAATAGTTAAATCACAAACGGTGGCTGTCAGGAGCCAGCTGACCTAAAAAGGAAAGGTTCATGATTTGTAGAGTATATATATATGTAACCCGAAAAGGGCAATAACACAAGAAAGTATTCAAGAACAAAGTTTCGTCTCTCTAGGTGGCACCTTCCCTCTTTCTCCTCTACCACTATTTTATTTGCTATTTGCGACTAATGCATGTTCTGGGAGTCATTGGGAATGTATTCAACTAATCACACATCAGGAACCCCCTTCTAAAGGAGCTCTTTAGTTTCATTAGGAGTTCATACTGTGTGTTTTCCCTTTACGGATTCCATCGACAACAACTTCCCTCTCCCATTTTCCTTGCAACCCAACCAAACATAGCATGTAAAATTTATTTTACAATTTAAAATGTTTTTCTTTAACAACAAAACATAAAACATATTTTTCCTATATAATAAGTTCCACTTTCCTTCCAATTATTTATATTCCCCTGACAATAAAAAAGAAAAAAAGAAAAAAGAGAGGCTAAGATCACTATATTTTACTTGTTGAAAACAAACAATAAAATTTTGAGAAAATTACATCCATCCCCCTTGTGCTTTACCTTTTATTCATCTAATTCCAAACTTTATCCATAATTTCACCTACCCCTTCAGATGTGAAATATGTATCACATAAGTCCACTGATGAAGTGGCAAGATTAAAAATTATATAATATCAAAATTACCCTTTAATAATATTAATTTATTATTTTAACCTCTCTCAAGTTCCATTTTTTTTTAAACCAGACCCTGTCCTCGATTTCTGCCCGCCCCCACACTCAGTCGATTACGATTACAGAGGAGGTGGGGTTTGAATGCCATTAAACTGCTTATGCCATCACTGCTGTCTCTCATCAATTAGCTGCTGAAGCTAGTAGTAGTTGTATGGTAATTTGAACTCACGTAGTCGGCCATTGCAGTTTCGCAGCTATGACCTTTATAACTGGCTGTTTATATAAAAACCATCTACTCTTTTTTTTCTTTCTTTTATCTGCTGTATTATCTGAATCTCGTCCCCTATAGAGGGGAGATTTGGCGTCCGTTTGGAGAGGGATTCCTTATCGCTATCTCCACCAATTGATCTGATTTCGCTCTTGCCAATCCCCGCCGGTTGTCGGTGTCATCTCCATCTGAAATCCCAAGCTAGAATAATATCATACCACATCGACAAATTAGTATGAAATTATAAAACCTAACTGAAGTCCTATTCAGAAGGAGTGGGGTTTCATCTGTCGGCCGAGCTAAGGAGAAGAAGCAGGGAGCCGATTTCCAAAGATGAGGGACTTTGCCACCTGCTGCAACAATTGATGCGGAGGTCATTGATGATGAAGTTGTTATCTCGTCCCCAAGGAGTGTTTATCCTTCTTCTTCTTCTTCCTCTAACACCCTTTCGGTCTCGGATAGAAAGCCTCTCCATCCCTCCAGCTGTCTAGCCGAATATCGGACAACTGGGATTACATCGAAATGTCCATCTGTCTAGCTGTCCAGCCGAACATCGGACAATTGGGATTACATCAGAATGTCTTACATCGGAATGTCCATCCGTCTAGCTGTCCAGCCGAACATCGGACAACTGGGATTACTTCAGAAACCAATTGTCCAATGTTCGGCTGAACGGCTGGAAAGGATTTTTATACTTTGGTCTCTCTCTTTCTCTCGATCCTAATCCCTGACGACAGAAAGCCCCTCTCCTTTTCGGATAGAAATCATCTCCATCCGTCCAGCCGTCTAGTCTAACATCGAACTACTGGGATACATTGGATACACGTCCCGATATAATCCCAACCGTTTGATATTCGACTGAACAACTGAACAGATAGAAAGGATTTCTGTGCTCCTTTTCAGCTGATTCTATCTCTCTCACCTCCTTGGCTGACATCCCTGCCTTATCTCCCCAGTTTTCCCTTCCTCCTTCCCCGCTTCTTCTCCTTCTTCCACTCTCCGTCTCGGTCTCCTGAACTCTCCCTGGCCGACACCCAAAGCACCCCTTTCCTGTCGTTCCTCCTCTCTCAGGTCCTCTCATCGTTAGGGCTTTAGTGGGGTAATATAACCCCCCGGACCTAATTACCCTAATGCCTCTCTGTGCTTTTTACAATGAGAGTAATAGATTTATATGAGAGTAATAGATTTATATGAGAGTAATAGATTTATCATCAAATAGTTAACTGTATTAAGCGTGAGTGAAATCATGGACAAGGGGGGTTTGAAATTTTCCCTAAAGATTTTAGGGAAAAATATTGTTTCCCCCGTTAGTTTCTGAAAAAACAATCGTCCTTTCTATTTTTGGAAGAAACTTAAAAGTTAATTTTTTTTCATTGACAATTGAATCCCTGAACATTTTCTAACGTAAAAATCGATTCAATTGTTAAAACCGATCCTTCCTAAATCCTGAACGTCTGATATCAATTTCCAACCAATAAAACAACCAATAAAAGACCTTTCCAACGATTGTGATCATTTTAATCCCGGGTGTTTCCATATACAGGTCTACCCTTGCCGGTAAGCCCTCGTCGGTGTCCTATGGGACGGCGTTGTTTGAGCCTGCAACCAACCCCTCTTTATGTTTGTGCAGGGACCATTATGGATCTTGCCGGAAGGGAAGGAGATTTGGATCAAAGGGTTGCAGAAAATCCAGGGGAGGTTCCTGATGTTGTCGAACTTGGTCTTGAGCATGTGATCGACGTTGAGAGGATTGACTGTAATGATGCCGTGAACGATGCAAGGGCGACGGAACACGGAGGTGTTGTTGGGAGAGTTGCTGCGGACTTCCGTGGTCCATTAGAGGTATCGGTGGCGATTCTTGAGGAATTCTGAATTCTGAATTCTGGTAGGGTTCCAATGAGAGGGTACTGGTTGTTGGTGAGGCGTCACTGCCTTTTGTTCCTCTTTTGTAGTTACTTTCGCTAGCCCTTAGCTTGTTCCTCTTTAAAAAGGACACTTGGCGATCAGTTAAGCTACAAGTTCACACGTTTCAGAAGCTCAAACAGTAATTGGACACGTAACTCTTTTTTTTATTTATTTTTTATTATTTTAATTTGGCTTTAAACTTAAATCGTCTCCGCTCATCTCCTGATCGCCGGTGAGGGGTATAATATTTAGTTGCAGAAGAAGAACAGAGTATTGAAAAAGAATGAAGGAAAAAAAAGGAGAAATCTGAAATCGGGAGAGCAGCAGAAGTAATGAGAAGCAAAAGGAAAAAGAAGATGAAGCCAAAGAAAAACAAGAAATCAGAAAAATTCACACGTTTAAGAGGAGAATTCTATTAAAAGAGGCAAGTGCTTCAAATGGATATATATGGTCCGCTTTTCGACGGTTTGGTTTTGGGGCTACTACGATCACTACTGTTTTCACCGTTCTCAATATGTGCCAATGGATGCAGCTTTTGAAGAAATATGGATGGAAAGGGAGGGACTGCTAATACTTGTTGCTGAGTAAATTCTATTTGTATTTCTATCTTCGTTTTGTTTCTTTCTGCTACAATAATTGTTGTATCTTCCCTTCCATGTTCTCTTTACGTGTTGATCTCAAATGGAATTACAGAGTTCTTACTTCACTCAATAATAAGAGAGACAAGGAACATTCTGTTATTTATCACTCAGGTTACATCACAGTTTTTTTTTTAACAGTGATTTTCTGCAATTTCATGGAGTTGGGTCACTAAGAAAATATATTTGAATTGAATTTGCAGGATTAGACTTTCTGAATTAGGAGGAAGGAAGATGAAGAGGGACTGTAGAAAGAGATCCATTGACTGAGTGAGAGAGCGATCAAGGATGGTTACAAGGCCACGCTATATAAGGTCGGATTTCTTTGATTCTGGATTGCAGTTTAGACGGATCAGATACCTTTGACCAATACCGATTATTTTTCTTCCTGTATGCAATACAATTCAGAGCCTAATTCCATTTCAAAGGAATCGCAATGGAATATTCAACTGCAAAGTGGGTAGATTGGAACCCTTTTCCTTTTGGAAGACAAATTATGAACATGGGAAATGGCGTACCATTCCTTTAAGAAGAAAGTAAGACCAGAGAAATGGTTGACAGGTACTTAGGTTTATTTGGTCATTAAAATAAAATTAATTTTTTCTCGTCAAAGCTGGACTTATTTGTATTTCAGTAGTGCTTCTAGACACATTTATATATTGTTGAAAAGTTAACGAGCATTTGTTTATTAAGCAAATTACAAGGAAGGCAACACTTTTTTTTTTTTCCTATAAAATGACCAACAAAATTGAATAATCTAAATCTAATAGGCAGAATGCTGTATGCATAAACGTATTTATTAGGAGCATTTATTTATTTTTAAATAAGAAGATTTTTTTTTTTCCATAAAACAAACTTCTATTGAAAATCAAGAAAACGGGATACAGTCAACATCAATTTTACACAGATTAATCAACCAAAGAAAAGAAATAGGCCAATCAGTCTTTTTCGAATAAGACTTGATTTTCCTGGCCAAGGTGTGAACCGTAATATTGGCTTCCCTTGGAACAAAAGAAACCTGATAATTGGCACATAAAGAGATAAAATCCCTGATGTCTTACATAATGGGTTGGCAAATGGCCTTACAATAGGAAAACGGGTTACAAATACATTGAACCAAATCCTTACCATCAGATTCAATCAAAACATTAGAAAAGACTTCTTCCACCGCAGTTTTAGGGATTGAACGAATAGCAAGAGTTTCTCCATGGAAAGCAGAAGAGCAGTAGAAACTTTGAGAGTGAGCTTTAATTGGATTAGCCTCTGAATCCCGCAAGATCATGCCAATATAGAGCAATCAGAGTCAAAAGCGACATTAGAGTTAATTTTATAAAAGCCCCAAGGGGGAGGCGTCGACAATTGCTTCGAAACATTTGTGTTTCTCTTATTTTCAAGGATTCCTTTCAATTGATCATGAGAAAATACGAACTCCCAAAAAACCTTTTCAACCTTATTAATGAGTGATACTGGGTTGCACTGGTTATGCTGGAATATACTCTCGTTCCCATCTTCCCATAGAAATCAAATAATAAATGAGACTAAAGCCTAGGTCAAACCAGCATTTTTTTTCTTGCTTAAAAATGAGACTCCATAAATCGATCGAATGATGGAGCTTCAAATTAAGACCATCAAGGATTTTATGATTAAGGGAAGAACCAAACCATACGGCTTTAGCAAAAAGACATTGCAAGAGGATATGATCAATAGATTCTATTTGATTTCCACATTTTTTACATATTCCATCCATAGGGATGGATATTCTGGATATTCCTAATAATCAAATCTTCATGAGAGGGACATCGTGACCCCCTCTATAGAAAGTTTTTAATTTTGGGGAGAATGTATAAAGACCAGATTCTCTTTCCATATTGTATGAAAAGAACAACGCACGTCAATACGAAAAGGGGTTAATCTTAGTTAAATTTGGGTATTAATTTAACACGCCCCTAATAAAATAGCTTCCTAGACCGGATATGTTTCATATTTAATCAGGAAATTATAGCTTAAGAAGAAACGGACGGTCATGATCAGCTGAACATCAAAGTTGACTTAGCAATTCCACACAATGGCCGTCAACGTTCAGTTCTGATTTCTATCGCGGTTTTTCGGGAACAATACTTTTTCATATTTCATGCATCACACGCAATTTCTTTTTTTAAGTTTCAAGAATATGAAAGGCTGTCCCATTTTTGCCAGCTGTTACTCACTTTGATTGAAACAGTTGAGCGATTCTTGGAAGCCACGAATTCAGGGTCTTTGATAAGCTGATTTTACGTTTACATAAGTTATCCTATTTGAACCGTCGATTTCTGTCTTTCGAACATTGAAACTTTTAACGGATTCCCATCATTGCCTTAGAAGCAACTTACGAGAAAAAGAGTAAAACAACAAATCAAATGCCCCATTCAACCAAAACTTGGAGCCCAAGACTTCCACTTTCTATTCTTCTCTCGCCGCCTCACGGTCGTCACGCAGTCTTTTCCTTGTTTTACAAAAACACCCTCGTTATTCCCCTTAGATACTCTCTTACAAGGGTATTTTCGTTCTAAAAATTAGCTCTGAACCTTCGTGGGATGTTTACGCGGGTCCCACAGTTATTAATAGGCCAAAAGATCAACCAGGGCAGAGCGAATCAAATATTTTCGGCCACTTGTCAACACGGAAAACTGCCAAGTCATCCATCCTCTCACCGACTGTCTAAAATATCACTTGTGCCCTGGCAACCCTTACCATCTGCCTGAAACTATATAGACTCTCCTCTTCCGCCATCGTAGTCATCGTCAACAATTCAAAACACCAAAAGAGAAACTCACCCCCCACTTTTCAGGTATCGCTCATTTTCATTTTTTTGTGTGGCTCTCTCTTTTGTTGCTCTGGGTTTACAACTTGCGTTTAGGTTCTGAAGCAAGATGATGAGGAGTTCGAGGATGGCTGGTCAGCGGCTAAAGCAGCTTGGGCCGAGATCCTTTTCCACGGCAGCCCGTATTGAACCGGCGACGGAGCTTCTGACCAGATCTGCAAGTTTATTTCAGAAAACAACAACGGGCGTGCCGGTTCGAACCAGCGTGGCTTGGATCAGGATCCCTGCTCTTGGTTTACGGAATCAAAGTACCTTGGCCTTGAACAAGGAACAGGAGGGGAAAGATGTGAAAACTAGTTCTGCCGGGAGTGGACCGGAGGAGAAGGCGATCGCTAGCTACTGGGGCATATCTCCTCCTAAAATTACTAAGGAAGATGGCACGGAGTGGAAATGGAGCTGCTTTAGGGTAAGTTACGTTCTGGTTTTTTTTTTTTTTTTCTTTTTCCCCAAGAAATATGGAGATGGGTATAATTGTCAAAATCAAATTAATTTTTTTTTTTTTTTTGGGGTGAAGCCATGGGACACGTACAAAGCTAATGTTTCGATCGATCTGAAGAAGCATCACCTGCCAACTACGTTCTTGGATAAAGTAGCTTACTGGACTGTTAAATCTCTAAGAATCCCAACCGATCTCTTCTTCCAGGTATGATTCTATTTACTTTTAAACAAAATAAAATTTCAGTTTTACAGGATGGAAATCACCTTGGATATTCTTAACAATCTCCAATTCTCAATTCTTTCCCCTTTAATATCATTTTAAAACGATGAGTAGGAGGACACAAATTTCATCCTTCCCATGTATAAAAGCAAAGCATCGAAGAGGTTTTCGAACATTTAAGAATAGTGTTTATCTCTTTCGCATCGTGCATCTGAATCCGTTAGATCGAGACAACCCCCCGGCAGGTTCTCACATGTCATAATGGGAGGATGGAAATTCCAATTTCTCACCGGTTCTAAATATATATATATTTTTTTCCTTTTCGAATGGAGGGTTCGGATCCACCCGAGAGCTGAGGTGGGGTCATTCATTCGGATCGCCAAATCTTCCACCCAAACTCAGGCGGTAGACGATTTCTATATGCCATACAGTGGTCCCAACTTACAAAAAAATTCTCTCCACCTGCCGCTGCCAAACCTCCTCATGTATTGATAGACGCATGTATTGATAATAGACGGGCCAACTGATTCTCAGCCCTTGGATCAGCGGCAGAACCTCCTGCCGCGGTCCCAACTTCCTATGTTTGTGAGGCGTGCGGTCATGTATAGTGGGAGGATGGAGACCTCATCTTCCCACCGGTCATAAGAATTAAGATGTATTTTTCATCTTTTCTTGGGAATCAAGTCACATGCATATGCATATGTGAGAGTAATAACGTGTTGATGCTTGAGTCGGACGAGTTTACTCCGACTCGACTTAAAATATGTCTGAGTCACTGGTGTTCTAAACTTGAGTTTTTTCTTAATACAGACACGATGGGGTTGCCGGGCTATGATGCTTGAAACAGTAGCAGCAGTGCCGGGCATGGTTGGAGGAATGCTTCTACACTTTAAGTCCCTAAGGCGATTCGAGCCCAGCGGAGGATGGATTAAAGCTCTGTTAGATGAAGCAGAGAACGAGCGAATGCACCTGATGACGTTTATGGAGGTTTCTCAGCCAAGGTGGTACGAGCGAGCTCTGGTCATTGCAGTTCAAGGAGTGTTCTTCAATGCTTACTTCTTGGGTTACTTGATCTCTCCCAAGTTCGCTCACCGAGTCGTAGGATACTTGGAAGAAGAGGCGATTCACTCGTACACCGAGTTCTTGAAGGAACTTGATAAAGGTAATATTAAGAATGTCCCGGCACCGGCTATCGCCATCGATTACTGGCAGATGCCACCGAACTCCACACTCCGAGATGTCGTGATGATCATAAGGGCTGATGAGGCTCATCATCGTGATGTTAACCACTTTGCATCGGTAAGAATCTTGGCCGCCTTTCTGTTGTTTCTGCAAATTATATATATATAATAAGCTAGGCATTTAGACAAACAGAACACATGCATGAGATTCCATGTTGTTGGGCCTTGGTCTTTCCCATCTGTAGTGATTTACATGGGCCCAGGGTTTGCCTAACTTACCCAGGCCTTGGGTTTTTTATGGGTGGACCTGATTAATGGGTCTGGACCAAAACTGACTGAATCAGCCCAATTAGAATTTATTCTTCCAGGCTTCTGTTGTGAGTCTGGTCAGGTGGCTGGGCTGAAGTGATTTCTTTGTAGAGATTACTTAAAAGATTCATGTGCGTGTGCTTCCATTGGTCCATGTGTTGGTGGAGGAGTCACATAACTGGACAGAAAACCTTTTTCCTTTATTTAAAGACTTTCTTAGGTATCAGATGGAATTGAGAAATTAACAAAAGATCCATTGATTGGGTGGTTGCAGGACATACACTATCAAGGACTTGAGCTGAAGGAATCTCCTGCTCCAATTGGATATCACTGAAGTCCTACATTGGAGGAACAGCGCCGGAATTATAAAAAAGAAGTTTGAAAGTAAATTTTTTTTTTTTTTCTTTCTTTCTTATGCAAAGATCTAAGAGTTGAAGTAAATAGTTTGAAGCATGGTAACTTTTATTATGATTATTATTAATGGGATTAAAGAATAGTATTTCTTCCAACATATATTTGGCTCTTTTACAAGTTGTAATCCACAACTAATTGTTCTTGGAAAAAGGAAAAAAGAAAAAAGAAAAAAAATTCTATAACTACTTGTTGTATAAACATACATTAACTAATTAAAGCTGTTGATTATATTACTTGGTCACATCCTTTGCTTAATTCTCCTTTTTTGGCTTTCAAATTTCATTTGGGTTGTGATGCTGACGACCTTGAGGCAGAGACAAGAAAAAAACAGAGTATTTTCTTGTTGCATCTTATTCTTCCTTTTGTTTTTGGAATGGGGTTAGCATACCATGGATCATGTGACAACACCCTTAATATTGAAATGTATAATATTTTCCCGTTCTGGTTTTACGTCAGTGGATTCATTTCCAAATACACCAATTCAATGTTCGTTGGCATTTTGTGTTTGGAATGTCATGCTTGCTTTTATGGTAAAATTATTGAGCAATTTGCAATTTCACAAGCTTCCCTAGGTTTGGCTACATGACCTGCATCTATATTTGCAGGTAGAAGAAACCACTGTACACATGGTCAATCGTATGAAGGTGGATTGAAACCCGCAGTATTATTGAAGCTTCATCTGTTACCATGTCAGATTCCATCCAAAAAAATCTAGACTAATAAGAGGAGAATCCAACTAGTATATATATGAACTAACAATTAATTAACCAAAATTTCAATCCCTAACCCATCTCGGATACCAACGGTACTACTAATTGAAGACTTCCTAAAGAGAAGAAGAAGAAAGGGGTATCAATTTCGTGCAAGACATGACCGATACAGTGCAGGATACCTGGAACTAAAACCTTGATCCCAATTTTCAAATCCTTCTTTGGGTACTTGAATGGATTTTAATCCTCTTATGCCCTTTAAATTAGCATGAGTAAATCCAATGGTTGTAGTTTATTATATGCACATAGTGATGTATTGGTATACGTGCATAGTGGATGAAAGCCATTGAATTTTCTTATGCCGGCATGAGAAGCATGAGAGGATTTGAATCCTGCTTGAACTAGTTTAGTTGTTGAATTGCAGAGATAATACTAGAGGAGAAGAACTAATTTACTAATATAATACAAACACACACAGTTGCACCATGATAGCTTGACTTGTTTATATGTTTGTAGTAATCGAAGATTCTTCAAATAAAGTGATACAAGATAGACTGATCTTCAAACAAAGTAATACAAGAAAATGAAGAGTAGAAGCAGAAGGCAGGCTCCCAATCCAAATCCATCCTCATCATTGTTTGAACTAGTTGGTTGTTGAGTTGCAGAGAAAATATTAAAGAAGGAGAAGATTCTAATGTCGAAATGAATTACCAGAATCAACACCAGTGGAAGAACGATTAGGGCAAATGAAAAGATAGTTTCTCTCAACTCCAAAAGAGCAGATACAAACTCTAATGGCGTCTGACCATAGATGAGCATTCCCAACACTGCAAGCATCAATAATGGCAATATTGGTGATGGGCTGTTCCTCATTTTTCTCCCTCTTACGCCCTCATTGTGAAATCTAATTCTCTAGATTAGATTGAAGAAAGAGTTGGACAAACTGGTATTATAAGAGCTCTTAAATTGGACTAGAGGGAATTATTTGTCATGGTAGGTTTGATTGTTGGGTTATATCTTTATGTTAATATTAAATTATTTTGCTGATGATAATAGGTAAATTAGAAGGCCAACTCCATCCGTTTACTATTAAAATAGGAATATGGAAACACATTTGAAAGTGACTGGGAACAAATTAGAGACTTAAATTTTGGACTGTTCTAACTATACATTTAGTAGTTCTCATGAAGAATGCCTTCCTATTTATTCATTCCCTTGTTCTGAAATGCTTGATCCGAATAATATTGACAATGACATTTCATTTTGTTTAAATTTTTGGGATGGCTTTTGGTGCATTATATGAGTTAATCAAGGGCCTACACACTAGTGTATAAAATTATCAGTTCCTTTTTGGGTTGGCTAAACCTTCAAGACCTGCTTACCTATTCTATTCGTTTTCAGTTCAGACTTCAGAGTCTCAGACGGAGCTTGCCAAGTGGCCAATAAAGTCATTCTACATTACATCTCGCTCATAGGCTCTTACAACTACCAAGGGTGACAAATTCTGCCATTATCAATGGGTTATATGACAAATTTAGGGTCTATTTCAGATCAAGGGTGCAAAATGTTAAAGACTTGGAATTGGGATCCCTCAATCCTGAGTTCACTCGGTTGAACCAGTCCGATTCTTAAGGAATGGGTAGGTTTTGATGGATTTTCATCCACCTAATCTCATCCAAAGTTTTAAAACTATGATCATTCATACCCAATTTGAACAATTTAATTAAAAAAAAAAAAAATCATTTTGGCGTTTCCATCCATACTCGGAATCCCTATGGATGGATGGATAGACAACCATTAATTTCCATCATTTTCCACAAATGAACACTGGCAGTCAATAAGGCACCCAATTTATATTCTCCATAAAATTGAATATCATAAAACCTCTCCTCATACAAATCCATCATAGTAATATAGCAACCTGGCAGCCAACAAGGCAGCCAATAAGGCACCCAATACAATACAAGAAACCATTTACTGAAATCGGTGGCCGGCCATATGCGAAACTGGAAGAAGATAATGGAGGAATTTCATCAACCAATCTCCATTCAAGATTCGAACAACCTAATGTTAGTATGAAACAGTTAATCATAGACTTTTTTTCAACAAGGCATACCACTTTATATTCTCCAGTGGAAGGAAAAAATCCAAACGCATTTCCCGCCATTGAAGATCGTTGGTGAAGACATTCAATCTTGAAACACTGCAGGGTACTAGCATTAATGACTTTAATGTAATCGTGAAAACAATTGGGAAAGGAGTCGTTTTTCGGAAAAACAAGTACCAAAACTAGTACCAAACCAGTACAAGAACCCAAAATTCTCCGAGGGAGACCGAGTCTGAGATCTTGCACATCAATCTCTTCTCCTTTCATGTATATAAGAGCTATTCACACTTTTTTTGATGATTATACAGTTATTGAATTTTGAGTGAAGCAAGTGCTGGTGACGAAAGTGAGCGTCTGATATCATGTGCTACCATGACTTGCATACATACCTGAACTTCAACTGGAGTGTTTGTGCTGGAAGCCTGGTAAGAATTTGGGTGATGATTTCCTGGTGAAGAAAAAGAGCCATCAGCGAACTGAAGTTTGTGGGTTCGTCTTAGGAAAGGAAATTAGGGTTCTAGGATTAACAGCATCTATGATTCTTCAATCTATATAATACTAATGATTTAAGCTGTTCTAATTTGTGAAATCAAGAGACTGAGCTAGAGAAATTAGAACCATGTACAAAGTTTAAGCGATGTTTCCATGAACTTTAGGGTCTTAGAAGATGATGGGATGAACTCCATCTCCATGATCGATGAACCCAAACTGTTCTTCAAGTTTAATGTCGAAGAACACCGGACGTTTTCGCTTTTGCCCATACCCTGGTTGGCAGCGGTGGAAGTGTGGATGACTACAGAACATTACAGTGTAACTTCACAACTGAGCCTTCTGAGATCTTCTCCCATGAGAGGATGAGTTCTTTTATGTTCAAGGCATGCTCTCATCAATAGGAATCTTTGAACCCAACGTTCGCGAATATCTGCAGAAACTGATTGCCGATCGAGTTTGCAATGAGTCCAAGGACTTATCAACCACAGATCCCAAGACTATGAATGTCACTATGAATATCAAGGTCGATACAGTTGAAGTGTATGAAGAAGACGATGATCTTTTTGGAGAATCAATGGAAGTAGCAGAGCAAGAGAGTGAAGTTGGGATGATACCCACATCAAGAGATGCAATTGAAGCATTGGAGAAGGTGGAAGTGCTAGAGAGAGGGGATTTGTTACAGAGGTGTGTCGTTTGTTTGGATGAATTCTGTAAGGGCTTGGAAATTAAGAAGATGCCATGCTCTCATATCTTCCATAAAGAGATTGTATAGAACAATGGCTCGAAAGCAGCAATAAGTGCCCTTTGTGTCGCTTTGAGTTGCCTGTTGATTAATCTTTCTTCTTAATCTGCTTTGCTATGGACTTGTGGTTTGTGAGGAAATTAACGAGGAAATCATCAGAAAAGCACAATTCTTGAACCATTGCCCCTAGTTGACTCGCTGGAACCATGGTCCCTACAATGTATAGTTTCGAATTTTGAACTAAAATTTTCTGGGTTGATCCAGTAAAACTAGTGGAAGATTGCCATCTTGTAGTCCAATCAAGCAAATATTGGCCATAAAAATAATTCCATATTTACAATAACATTCTTGATGTCCTTGTGATTTGATCTACATTTTACAGTATAGAGTGAGAAGTCTCTCTTAGACTATACACATTCTCTTTTTTATGTTCAATGTTCAAATCCAGGTACCATCCCTCTTTTACCTCTCCCTTTCCTTTCCTGGCCCAATTGTGCAATAGAAAATTTTGGGAAAACAAGAAATAGAATCAGAGGGTCTGTCCTTTTTGTCAAACCTGCAATTACATTAATATTCTTTTATTTGTGTAATATTATCTTTTTAACTGGTGTAAGAGAAGGGCTAATATTTTATCTCTTAGAGGTGTTTGGAAGGCATTAATGGTTTTTATCTCATATCATATATGGATGGAGTGAAATTTGAAACGGTTTGAAGGATCAAGATAGCAGATTCCTTCTTTGGTGCAGGATACTAGTAATGAGGTGATGTTGATAGGGCTTCTTTGCCATGTAAGGTTCACTCGATGAAGGATCTTCTTGTCTCAAGGAGGGTAGCTATTTTTTCCCCACTATGTTCCCTATCTGTTCTTCTAGAGGTGACTAGGAAAAGTTTGATTATTGGGTGGTTAAAGCTCAATATTGATGGCAGCGATCTTGGTAATCATCGTTCAGCAAGGGCGGGCGGAATTTTAAGAGACTGAATCCAATTTTTACACCGAATTCTCATCACTTTGTATTGGCTTAGATTTAGCTCAATCCAAAAGTGTTGATTATCTATGGATTAAGTGTGACTTGAAGCAGTAGTCCAATGTGTTAAGCTTCAGTCTATCCCCTTGTTGTTTATGGAGAGGTGAAGAGGTTTCCAGGGCTATCTCATATCTTTCTTTGATTCAGTGGAAAATTACCCATTGTTATGGGGAAGTTAACTCTGTTGCTGGCTTGTAAAGTAGAGTGCAGAGATGGTCCCACTTCTGGGATGACTGCCCTCAGCTTACTAAAGGCGACATTAGTTGAGATAAACAAGGAGATCAAGGTTGAGATTTGAGTAGGTTATTTGGCTTTATCTTACTGATGGCAAGTGAAGATTTATGCCAATCTTGGAGCTTAGGATTCTGCTTATGGCTATGCCTAAGGTGATCCTTAGCTCATCGTTTTTCTTGTTTTATTTTTTGTCAATTTTCCAGAGATCTAATCTTTGTACGTCATTCTTTATTTTAATATATTAGTTGCTCAACTTTAGCCAAAAAATATGACGTTCAAAGACTGTATAAAATAAGACGAAAGCCGGATAGTGAACTAGAACAGTGTTTTTTTTTTTTTTGGCACTGGGGTGGGAGGGGGAGGGGCAGGGGGAGGGGGAGGGGGTGGGGAGGAGGGAGTAAGATTATCTTCTGCAGTACCTCTCCAACAGAGGTGATATCAACAAGTCTAACCATTTTTTTTTTTGGTAAAACAAGTCTAACCATGAGTGACTCATATTATTGATGGCAAATGGAATAACATCAGGTCCGTGCATGGAAAGTTCATATTAAATATGTTTGCCATCTGACTTTTGGCATACGAAATCTTCAAGGGGTGGGGCTCAAACTATGAGATTTCTCTCACTTCATACTCATGAGAGATACTCAGAGCAGATGCTTTTGAAACTGGTCTCTGTTCAGAGCACAGTTCCATGTTAACCGTCCCCGCTTCCATCTCCCAATGGATAACACACTTAAAAACCTCGCTGATATCAAAACGGTTCACCAGACCCAAACGCGAGCTTCTATCCACGAGCATCCATTCCCCTGGAAAAGAGAAATTCAAATTAGACAAATAAACAATGTCTCCTGATCCATAAGTTTTAACATAGCAAAAACCTTCAGTCCTCGAAACCCTATTCAGAAAGTGAACAAATCTCATCAATTTGCTGCATGTATTTTTGGTTCCACATGCAATTTTGTTACTGTACTGTCTGATCAACGAGTCTAACATAACAGTAGTCCATGATAATATATGCTAAAACATAAGAAAGAGCATACCAACTTGATTAGTATAATCATCATATAGTCCATCCAATGACATGTAGTTAAATTAAAACATGAGCTCTATTGTGTAAAGAGTGCCCTTATAGCATTGCAGAACGGAAGTCGTACAGAAAGGCAAAATAAAAACATTACCGTTAGGCCGCAGGTCTCCTTCAAAGG
Source organism: Protea cynaroides (assembly GCA_028583415.1). Classification (NCBI taxonomy): domain Eukaryota; kingdom Viridiplantae; phylum Streptophyta; class Magnoliopsida; order Proteales; family Proteaceae; genus Protea; species Protea cynaroides. Next base: position 59,038 of record JAMYWD010003572.1, on the reverse strand, counting down.
ATAAATCATCAGAGTCTGGCCAGACTTCATTCTTGGTCCCATTTATAGAAACAAATGAGATAAAAGACTCCGAAGGGTGCAATAAACTGAATGCTGGGTGAACTCGCAAGCAAACCAACCTACAACAGACAAATAATAAAAAAGCACACAGTTACGTTCGAGAAGAGAAGAACAAACCAACAGTTTAACGGAAACCATTATCCCATTTTAATGGGGCATTCTAAGTCACCTAAGGGATCAGGATTAGAAAACCTCAATTAAACCAAAATCGCAGGATAGCATACCAGCAAAAAAGAAAATTTAATAATTCAGAAAGAACAGTTTAGATGGGCATAAAACTTTGGTCGATATTTTTAATCAAGCTGCAGAATATCTCAGCAAGGTTTGAAAGGAACAACGGCCATTCAAAGATATGAAGGTAACCTACTTGAATTACTAAACCAAAACCTTGACAGTAATTTCAGAAATCGATAGCAGGCTTTTATAGGTTCAGAACATGAACTGGCTTAATGACTAACAGCAGTTTAAAGCCTTAACAGTAATCTGAAATCAGAATCTGAATATCAAACCAGAAAACTGAGAATTTGAAGAATTTGAATGTAAGTAGGAAACTGGAAAATTAAGCAGAAGAAAGGTTTTGAAAACACAACTGAAACAAGAATAAAGAAAAAGAAATCAGAAGGCAACTAAAGATTATGAGGACAGAAAACTAGCTAGCACTATAGTATTTAATAGAGCAAAACAGAATAAAAAAGGAGAGAAAATAACATGTGCAGAGTAAAGAAAATTCAGAAACTGACCTGATATGCGATAGAGAAAGAAAAATCATTCAGGAATCCACCTGATTGCACGCTTGGGATTCACCAGAGCCTCACTATTGAATCCACAGCAGTACAACACCCAGAATCCACTGAGTAAAACACCCTTGAATCCGCAAGAGCTGGTCCGAACCAAACAAGCAGCAAGCTTTCTTCATTCATAAATTGTGGGTAGGTCTTATATAGAGAGTGCTGGACAGTATCAGGCTTGAACTGTGAAAGGCTGAAGCCAATCGTGATTTAAGAAGGAAAGAAAGGAAACATGAATAAACTGGGAAACCTCTCCAATCACAGGCCGTGATTAGAGTACGAATGCAACTCAAACTCTGACTGAATGAAGGAAAAAACAGACTTAAATAAGGATTGAACTTATAGATACCAAAACAACATAATACTAATAAAATAAAGAAAATAAGACTCTAGAGACAACTCCCATGAACAGAATATTTCTGGGTGAGCCATATCTGGCAAACAGGGCCAGAATGAACCAGAAAACTGGTCCAAAATTGGAACTACAGGTTCTTCTTCTTCTTTTCTTGTAGCTAGAAAATGCATGCTACATCACATTTCCTTTCTCTAATATACAGACTGCCTAATTTTTTTAAAAAGTTGTGAAGTAAATAACAATGAAATAGCCAAATAACATGCAAGTTGAAAGACTGCCAAAAGATTTAAGGACTGTTTCAGGATTGTGGTCCATGTCTACATCCAAACATTTCGTATATTGAACAATATCCAGATATCATATCAATAGCCTGACGCTTGTACTCCCTCTGTCCGACAGCATTTCTATGTCCCAATTTGCTTGTCCATTACAATGAGCCAGTACTACCATTAGCATTTTTCATGCACTAAAAGAGGGACACGGAGGATAGTCCATTAGCATTTTTCATGCACTAAAAGAGGGACACGGAGGATAGTGCACTGAGAGAGAGAGAGAGAGAGAGAGAGAGAGAGAGGTAGGAAAACTATTAAGATTTAAGTTGGAAAATTAGTGAAAAAATATTTAGGAATTTAATGTGATAACAATCACTCCTTAAAAAGTGGGATATGTCAAAAGTTGACAATCTTTGTGGGATGGAGGAAATATTGTCTTCCTGGAAAATAACATCCAATATTAAAAAACCTTTCTACACATTTTCAAGAATCTATGAAATAATAAGTAGCATGAATCAGACACCAAGCACGGAGTTCAGAAATAGGAGACCTTCTCACCATGCCTGTTCTTAGCACAATATAAGAGAACTAGTAAGTAAACATAATCAGAACCTAGATCCCAAAGATTAAATTAACCTTCTTGTTCTACATCAATCTCTGAGAAGAAGGAAACACTTGCCATCAAGTGTCAAATGGATACCATACCACATCCATGGTCATGTTATAGTCTTAAAGTGCAGTGACTCAAAAGTCAGTTCAAATTTGCATAATTTACAAAAACATCACATTTTCATACTGGAATCTGGTGACTTTTTTTCATTTTATATATAGTCTTTTTGGTTGATTTGCAGCTCAAATTTAACCACTTCCAATACTTATGTGCAGATGATGTTGACCACTTCAAATCACATCAAGATGAAGTTTGATGGAGTAGGGAAGGCAACTCTGGGAATTCAGATTATGGTGCGTCATAAGAGCCAATAAGGTAGACTACCCATGTCTGCCCATGTGGTCTGTTAATGTTCACCTTAAAGGTTGAACTGTACCTCCTACTGTTTATATACTCCTAAGTCCTATCCATATCAGAAACCAACACATGAGTTGACATCCCTGCAACAAAGTCAACATAAGTGAGGATAAATCTGTGTAACAAATTACCAATTCCATAGAAGGGGTTAAGGATTTTTATATGTTCAATAAAGATTAGGCACACTGTTCTAGGTTTATGTTGTATGATATGTTTAGCAGAACAGAAATTGTTTTATGTATATTTACCTTATCCTTCTACATGTATTTCACCTTCAATCAGGTGTATATTTTGTTTTGCACTCCTCATGCACTAGGAAACCTCAGCACAACAGTTTGATGCGTAGTCTCCATAGCGATATTTAACAAAAAATTTTAAGTTCCAGGGCATACCTTGAAAATCCACCAGAACCAGCACCAATTTGGCGAGCTAAAATGCTGGAGTCAATATGGAGAACCCTAGGATTATCTTTTCCAATTGATATCTGACGTCCAATCACTAATCCACCACCAATATCTCCTTCCATTTTAAGTGCTTCCACTTCTCCTCCCTGCTGAGGATCACGCCTGGAACAACATGATATTCGAGATTAAGACCAATCAGAAAAGAAAAAAATAGAAAAAAGAATCAAATACAATATCTTAAAAATGGAATAATCAGCAACAGGGTGAAATCCTATCATTTCCATATTGTCAGTTTGGCAACTAAAGCTTGAAAATATCAACCAGTTCAAGAAAATGAGAATATAACTACTGATAGGATCCTGGCTTCTTATGATTATGATAAGAAGACATTAACTTCTTGAGAATCAATGAAGAAGCACTTATTAATCATAGAGAATATGGTGGATAATATAAAATGGGCTTAAATTTCCAATGTCTAAGATGGTTCTATTTGAAAATAGATACCATCGAAGTTAATGAAAGTTTCTACTGAATAATGTGATGGAGATAGGATGTCCAAAATTTACAAGTAACCAGTTGGGCATTAGTTCGTTCTCCCATTCTTGACTAGATTGGAATGGAATGATGAATCTATTTCTTCGCCTCTTTGCCAATAATCAGAATTTTCGTGGAGAATGGCAGGGTAGGAAAGGGATAATGTGCAACTTCGAGTTGTCAATTATATCCTTTATGGATATGGAAATGGCAAACCAATTTGAGAAATTTCTCACACATGTATTCAATCAGTTTGGACTTGTTTAGTCTTGAATTGGGACCAAGCCAAAAATAGCTCTTCTATAGAAGAAGAAGAGGTTCCTGCTTCCTTTGTTGAAGTAAGGGTATATGGTCTTATTTAAGATTTCATAAGAATTGACTGAGTCAGCAAGATACGGCCAAAAAGCCGCTAGCCCCTAAACGAGTAAGGCAAGCACCCTTAGACTTAAAGTAAAGGGGCAGCCAAAAAGCCGTATAGCGCTAGGAAAGGTAAGGCCTTTACTTACTCGTTTTAGGGGGGGGGGGGGCGTTAGCTCTTATTAGAGTAAAAGCGAGTCGGTGTTGGTGCTAGATAGAAATGGTAACTCCAACAATTTCTGTCTTCAACATCTCTTATTTCCAGGAATTAGTCACTTCAACAGTCTTTGATGGTTATACGGGTATCCAAAGTACAAACGAGATGGATGTTTGTTGTCCTGTCTAGATATCATCATATACATTCAAAAAGCTGTATCAAGAACTGGGGCTGGTTGGGGGGGAGGGAGAGAGGCCTAACATGATTTGAGCCCAGGTTTAAAGTATCGGTATCAAGTATCATATCGGTAGCTATGGATACCAATACAGTATGATATAATCAATTCTTAAAATTTGGATACTCTCAGTTTTAACTTCTCTCACATTTGATGCTGATACGATATTATATGACACTTATTTATCGTACCAATACCAATACAGTTGATACCTACCAATATGATACGATATTTAAAACCACGGTGTGAGCCACTCATATGGATCTTGTTTCTCTCTTTCAAGGTGTCGTGAATGTATGTAGATTAGTCTCAAGAAGTCGGAATAAATTATGATGAATATACTAGGGTATTTCTATTAACCACTAGAGTAAAAATTATGTTTGTGGGTAGTGACTCACAAACATAATTTTTACTCTTGTGGTTGATAAAACTACCCTAGTATATTCATCATAACTTACCTCAATTCCTTGATACAAATCCATATACATCCAACCAAAAAAAAAAAAAAAAGAGGTCACAAATCCTTCGCATGTTCTTCCTCCAAACCAAGTAAATATCAGAGCAACTGGACTTTTAATGTGACATACCTCATACGACCTAGTTGAATATTTTATGGCCAAGCTAGCTGCAAAATGATAGGAATAGAACTACACAACAACAACAATAACTACTAAGCCTTATCCCAACTAAATTGGGTTGGCTACATGAATCCTTGCCCTTCAATCAGCTTTGTTCAATGTCATACTTGGTACAAGGCCTAAGCTATGCATGTTTTCCCTCACCACCTCACCTAGAATCATTTTAGGTCTGCCCTGGCTCTTTTAGTTCTTTCGACCTTAATCAAATAAGTCCTCCATACTGAAGCATCTAAAGCCCTCCGTTAAATATGACCATGCCACCTCAAACGACTTCCTCGTATCTTATCATGTCTCAATTATCAACGCTACTTCCAAATCAGCTCTAATATGATCATTCATTATTGTATCTTTCCTAATATTGCCACACATCCATCTCAACATCCTCTTTTCAGCTACACTGAATTTATCTATATGATGCTTCTTAACCGCCCAAAATTTGAAGCCGTTCATCATAGCCGATGAAGGTGACTTGAAAGGGTATATTCTATGAGGAAGATGTAAAAAAAGCCTTATGGGGAGTTTTATGGTGATTTTGCTTTAGGCTTTTATGGTCGCTTCCCATTAGTTTTTACCACTCATTGCTAAGATTTAGTTAAGTTACTCAGAGTGTTGGAGGGTTTGTAGGAGAATGAATTTCTAGATAAAAGTTAACATGACAGTAGTAGAAAGTACTATAGACCTATATGACAGTTGCAGGAAGTATGAAAGACCTACAAGGTTGTGCTGTTTTGGTAAGGGTTTTGGCTTCATGTGTGAGATACCATTCTTTCTTTATTGTTAAGGTTTTGTATTTCACAGTACTGAGTACTAACTATCATGATAGGAATTAATTACATGGGTTCATTTACAATTGGAAGGGGGGACGGAAAACAGGTCATAAATCAGGGCCAATCCAAGGTCAATAAGGGCCAATACGGCCCGGCCCGACCCAAACAAGGTTAAGTATGGCTGGGTCGGTCTAGCTTTAAGGGACCCAAGATAGGGTTTGGGTTTATAAATACCTGGCGCTATTGCAGACCCAGTTTCTAGCGTAGGGGAGAGATGATCTTTCCCTTCTTGAGGGACTCGTGGAGATCCCAATTTTACTTCCGCATGCACTAGTTGAATCACAAAAAGCTCCATAGTTAATGCATTATGGGGGTTTCCAGTCATATTAAACAGGCTCCGTTCAAGTATGGGACTTGTCTGACCGAATGGTGATGAACTTCGGCAAAGGGTCGGAGGCTGAGACTTCAATACAAATACAAGCAAAGGCCAATCTGATTTACGCTTTCGTGCATCAATCTGAGAATAAATGGTAGGTGGCATAGAATCAAAAGAGCTTACAGCCTCCTCACAACAGAGATTGAACAGGAGACCGGGTAAGGAAATTCAAATGGGAGTGACCTCAAATTCAACTTATCAAGCCACTAGGATTCATCCCAAAGCCTAATAAAAATTAGTTTTCCAGTGATATACCATAATCTCCTTTCCAAAACACCAAGCTTATCATACTCCTCATCAAATCGAAAGATGAAGGAGCAGTTCTTCAGGATAAAGACATCCAGCCCGCCATTGGTCTCCATTGTCTTAGGACAGATTTCTTCACCAATTCAAAAGGGAGTCTCCTTCTTATGAATTGGCCAAGGGTATTCCCCCACTTGATATCTCACAGAGGAGGGAACTATTCAGGAAGGAAGCAACCTTGATTTCATCTTCTACACGGGAGAATTGAAATTGAGGGAGTATCCTTAACCCTAAGACAGGGGGTAGATGCGAACAGAACACTCCATGGCCTCCAAGGGGGAGACACAATCAGGTGTGTCATAGCAGAGCAATCAAGGATGACGGAGGGGGACTCCCTAATCTCACCCTCTTCCCGCACAGAGGGGAGAGTCTGAGAGAGACCAATGGGGGGGAGGGTTGGCCATGGCTGACGACCTATTGGCCATGGAGAGGGAGGTTTTAATTAAATAGATAGAGAGGAGGATTGTTCAAGAAGAAAGGAGACCTAGATGTTCGCAAAACTAAATATTAATAGACTAAATCTATCCCAATCATAGTTGTCAAGGAGTCCCGGCGCCCTTGTGATGCCTTGGAAAATTGGGCCCCTTGGTCGCCTAGGAGCCCTGTTAGGACTCCGACGCCTTGGTTCGCCTTGGCGCCTTGACAAGTATAATCCTAATAATCAAATTTTATTATATTTTTGGAATAGGATTGATCTTTACGAACGAGTTTCAATAAATCCTTCCCATAATTTCATAGCATGGCTCATTAGTTTTTTGCCTCTGTAGTTATTGCAGTTTGAATATCACTTTTATATTTATAAGTCGGGGCCACAATGCTTTTTTATTCATCCGGAATTTTCCTTGTAATCATAATCTTATTAAATGGCTAATTTAGCCCAGATAATCCACATATTCATAAGTTCTTCCACACTTCTATTGAGGCCCATCTGGATGTGATACTTTGCCCACATTCATCCTCCTTAATATTCTTTTACTTCTGACACGCTAATTTTTAGTACGATCTGCGATGTCTTGATGGGTAATGCAGCCTTCCGAGACATCTTACTCAAGACGTCTTTATTTAGTAAGCGCCGAAATAATCTTTCCATCTCTCTTTGTTTTCATCCCTTACTAAAACTTTACCATATGCACTTTTAATACATCTAACATGGTCAAAATCTCTACTCTTTTTTTGCCTTATTTTAGCTAAGATAGATAGATTTTTTTCCTTTCCTTTGTGCTCAGATTTTTATAAAAATCTTCATATTTCTTTACCCTTGCTTTTCCCATTTTCTTTTTAGCTTCAGTTATGAAAAATTTATGCCTTTTAGAACCTCTAAATCCTTTGTCCTTTGCCATGTCTTAAAATTAGTTTTCCTAGTCTCATCATCCCATCACCAAAACTCCCTAGGGAACTAAAAGCTTCTCTTCTTTTTTTTCCTTGTTTGACCACTTTATCCGTAAATGCTTTCAAGGTATCTCATTTTAAGCTCCAACGCCTTATCCTAGGGCAAATAACCTTACATTTCTTACAATTCGTATCATAACACATATGACATATCCATGACCAATAATCTATGTTGTGTGGTTAGGGTCTCCCCTGGTATAATTTTATAATCCTTACATAACAACATATCAAATCTTTTAATTAGAAAAAGTATATTTGGCTACAATAAGGCCCACTTTTGAAGGTAACTATTTCCTCTCTCCAAAACCATATCCTCCATGGACACTTTCATAGCCTCTACGATCTGTCTCCCCATGTCCATCTAGATCACTATTATAATCTTTTCTCATTGACTAAAACCTTGCACCATCCATGTATTCCAAGAATTGTAACTTATTACTTTCATCCAATTCTACTTGGGGTGCATTAATTAAATTGACCACTTCTTTCTCCAACACAAGCTTAATGGATATAATCCTATCACCAATTCTTGTAACATCCATCACATAATTCTTTGACCTTTTATCCACTACTATAATCACTCCACTTCTATTACTTTTATTCCCCGTATTCCAAAGTTTAAAGTCATCAAATTCCTTACCTTTTTGTACCTTCCACCTAGTCTCTTGTATACAAGTCATGTTAATCTTTCTTCTCTTCATAACATCTATCATATCTAGATTCTCAGCTGTTAGAAATCCTATGTTCCAAGATGCTAATCTAATCGTAAGCTTATAGACTAGCTTCTTTATCTGCACTTGTTTACGGTGCGAGAATCCTTGCTTGCTTATCACTGCATCTGGGTGCCGACATAGCGGGTTGCTTACAAGGGATGCCATAGCTAACCCTTGCCCAATTTTCACTACACCTAGGTGGCTAGGTCAAGTTTGCTTTATAGTCCAATAACCCAGTGACAATCAGAATTGATGACTTCAATTTTTTAAGTTCATAAAGATTTAAGGGAAGCATTGAATAAGACAGTACCTCCCAGATCCATATTTCTTCGTACTGATACTAAAAGCCTGATTCTATCTCACTGATCAAAATTTGGAAGGAGATCATTGGAATCGATTGAAAGTTTCAGATCCATGGGATAACTCATTCTGTCATCCATCAAAACAACTTATGAAATGAGTCTGGTCCAAACATCTCCAACTTGAAAGCTGTTACAGTCTTACAGACGCTTCACTTTCTCAATTCATCAATAGACAAAGGTTTCTTCCTAATTAGATATTGTCTATGAAGTCGAAGATATATAGATGCTGATAGGAGAAGCTCTAGTACAAAGATGATGTCTACCTTGGGATGTTTCAATTTTAGCTGGTTGGAATCTCATTACATTGAGCAAGAAGTAATTTGCCCTTCCAAAATCAGTGCAAAGGCTTAATTTAAATCCATACCACATTATCTGTGAGCCATTGTGGCCAAGGATTTTGAAAAAGTTAGTTACATGCCATGTTTCAAATAATAATAAAAAGCTAGCGGATATCTTGAAAAAGTAATCCAATAGTTCATGGTTTCAAGTATCGATATGTTACGTCCCGTATCAATAGTGGTCGATACGATACTCTTCAATATGTATCTCTTTTTTTTAAAACAAAATGTGTATCTACATTTATCGACAGTATCGAACAGATACGGCCTAATACATACGTATAGATACACTTAAGTTTCCATTTTCTAGGAAAAAAAAAAAGTCACCACGTGCATGGTTTGAGAAATTTAGCACTACCATTACCCATTATAGCTTTTCCCTATGTTATTCTGATCATTTTATATTTGTTCGGTGACAACATTCTAAAGTTATGATAGCTGTCTAAATCAATGATATTATTATCACAGGAGATGACAAGTCAAGCATTATTGAAGTCAAATCATATTTAAACAAACACTTTAAAATGAAATATTTGGGTCTTCTTAATTATTTTCTTCGTATCGAAGTAGTCTGCAGTAGCAAGGTATCAGTCTGTCTCAAAGATACGTACTTGATATTCTAACTGAAGTTGGTCTTCTTGGCTCTAAATCGGCTGATACCCCTATAAATCCTCATAAAAAACTTGAAACTAATGACAGTGCTAACTTCACTGACTTACATCGATATAGGCAACTGGTTGGTAAACTTATCTATCTTACAGTAACTAGACCTGATGTATCCTTTGTTGTGGGAGTTGTCAGTCAGTTCATGCAAGCTCCTAAACAAGTTCATTGGCACACTGCTTGTCGTATCTTGAGGTATTTGAAGAAGTTTCCATACAAAGGGCTTATTTATCTTCGTCACAAAAATATTGATATTGTAGGGTATTTTGACCCTGATTGGGTTGGTGCTGATGGTGATAGACGTTCCACATCTGGTTATTGTACATTTATTGGGGGCAATCTGATCACATGGAAGAATAAGAAGCAAACTATTGTGTCAAAATCTAGTGTTGAAGCTGAATACCGTGATATTGCTACTGAACTTATGTGGCCGGAGATCTTCAAGAATTGGAATTCCCAGTTCATTGCCATATGACTATGTTCTGTGACAATGAAACTACTATTTATATTGCTAGTAATCTTGTCTTCCATGAGTGCACCAAATATATTGAGGTTAATTGTCACTTTGTTCATGATGCTATTCAAAAGAAGCTCTTGGTTAACCCCTTCGTATCTTTTTCAAATCAGTTAGCTGACATCCCTACAAAGTCCTTATTTGGTCCTGTGTTTCGGCTAAACTGCTCTAAGATTGGCATGGGTGACTTATATGCTTCAGCTTAAGGGGAGGGAATGGGGGTGGGGTTAACAATGTACTTTTGGCTATTATTATTATAGGAAATGGACTCACTTCACTTAGGCCCATTCCCCATTAGGTTTAATTTATTATGTAAGTAAAAGGCCCATTACCGATTGTGTCTAGCTACTACATAAAGTGCAGACTTGTTTCTGTCCTATGTAAACTAGGAAAAGATTTTGTTGACTAGGTCTTCTACCTGGTTAATTGTAACTAGGCCTCTCCTAGGTTGTGTTTTACTCTCTTTCTATTTCTTTATATACAGCAGCAGCAGCGGGAGGTCAGTCGCAATCGATTCTTCCATTCTTGACAATCGAGGCCTCTCTCCCTTCTACTCTCTCTCTTTCTCTCTCTTTCGCTTACGGTTTCAGTTCTTGTCTTCTTGACAGGTTTATTTATTCTGATTTGTTACACTATCTACCTCTAGTAATAATTCATTATATAGGGTAATTCTACCCAACCCACATGTAACATAAAATAATGTATTTGGGGAGTTTTACAATGAGATTTCAACTTTTGAAGAGAAAGGATAACTTCTGTCATTTAAAGTGTCCTGAGTGACCAAGAAAGTACAAAAGCAGCATAGAGCTTTCCCACTCTTTTATTGTGTTTCAGTTTTACATGCGTTCAAAGGAATCCACCTCAATGTTTCATGGGAAACTGGAATGAAATTGTTTCCCCCCCCCCCACCTTTTTTTTTTTTCTGTTGACATGAAGTTTTATTGCAGTGAAATGATCACACAAAATTACAACATAGAATTCACAATATTGGCAATTATTTCAATTTTTAATAGAAGTTTCCAATATAAATAGTAGCCATAACCAGCATACTACAGATATTTTTATTATGTATGTGGGAAATGTCAACATTCAAGTATTTAAATAAATTAATGTGCAACAAAGAGATCATGAGATTAGTAGCTCACTCAAGGATAGTGTATTCCTCATAACATCCAGCAGAGCGGTTCTCAGTGCCACTGTATTCTTCATACCCGTCCATTTCAATCCTGCTATGAAGCCATTGAGTTCCTAGAAGAAGCATCCAGTAAGCAGAAATCAGTATCAAACTTGATGACAACAAGCTCCAGTGCCCCACTACTTCTTTGCCAGGAGGGAAAAAGTTTTCCAAAGCTTAAGAAATTACAGGTCCTTGGCTCCCAGCAATTGAGGATGTAACAACATTAGAAACTTCGGCTGGTGCTAGAATTAATATCCATTTAATTGGATACTATGTTTGGTCAGTTCCAACTAAATCTGATTTTCCCATATTTATAAAGCTTTGAAAAATCGTACACACTTTTAGCAGTTTTAGCTGAGAACTGAAAACACAAGGCAAAAGCCAAATTAACGGTGAGCCAAAATGTTGAAGCCACAGCCCAAGTTTGAGGCATGGCTAATCCATGGTGAGTACAACCTATCCAACAGTCAGTTTGCTAATATCAGCCCCAACAAGAGTCTAAACGATGGACTGTCCAGATAAGCTAATCTTGACGGGATCGCTTAGTGGACTTTCCTTTTGTTTTATATATAATTATTATAGTTGATAGATGTACGTTTATTTTATTCATCTTTCTATACAATTTTTTTTATTATTGTTTATCTTGCATATAAAAAAGTAATTAGAATATTAATGGATTCAAATTCAGAACTCCATCCTCAGAGAATTTGGATTCCTATGCAAAAACAAAATATTGTCCTATTTCAGATTGAACTTATATAGCTGATGTATAAATCCAATTCATATTCAAATACTGATAAATCCATTTCGACTTTACTCCATGCACATCCCTACCAACCTGTCTAACCATGCGGTTTTTGAAACTAATAAGGCAACGAGATGGGAGAATACCAATGACCCCCAAAATGTGATCCATTAAGATTACCATGAAAAGGAATACCATGGCTCAGTTCAGATCGGACTGATCAAGGAGTCGAAAAGGTAACCACCAAACAGGGCTGCAAGTTTTACCTGTCTAACCTACCTCATTAGAGGGTAAGGGTAACGGTTTAATTTGTTTAAACTAGAGAGGTAGGGTTAGGGCAAGGACTTTATTCCAACCATAATTCAAAATCTTGGTGAGATCTCTGCGTGAGATCTGGAATTTCTAGAAGATCTCAAGGGGCTCGAGATGAGATCTCACTTTGATACGATGTCTCGACCATCTCGACCAGTTCTCGAGCTGGTCTCAACCAGTCTTGACCATTTCTTGACATTTTCGACCAGTTCTCGACCATTTCTCGATTGGTTTCGACATAATGTATGAATTATGATTGTATGGTCTACTTGACTACTTTGGATTTTTTTACTATGACAATTAACTAATTAATTGTTATTATGTTTATTCTTCTCCTAAAATATAATTTTACTGGCTCATTTGGTCTTCTTTGATCTTTTATTAGTGTAACATTATGTAGAATAACCAATATTACCCTAGGTTTACATTTGAACTTCAGACTGACATTGCCAAACACGGGTGTAAACCCAAACAACCACCATGTGTGATATTTATATAGTTTTATAGTTTAAATATATTTATATATGCTAAAATAGGATTTCCATGGAATATCAAGTCTTAAAATGGTCATTTTACGGTTGAAACACACATTTTAAGCCTTCGTGGCTTTTATGCAATGTCTCGCCTAGATCTTGACCGAGATTGTTTTCTCAGAGGGTCGAGACACCCTCAAGATTCAATATTTTGAACCATGATTCCAACTGCCTTGCCTATTCACCCATAAAAAATAATAATAAATAGAAAATAACATATATAATATATATCAAATACAAGAAAAATGATTTAGCACATTCCTTTACCTAATTTACCCAACCCCCATTGGATTAAAGGGTAAAGGTTTTATCTAGGCAGGTATGGAACTGGATTTATACTGTTTAGATAAACAGGGAAGGTAAGCATAAGCCCATTCACCAGACCCTAGCCTCCCCATTTGCAGGCGTACCACCAAACAGGATCCAATCACTAGGAATTCACCAACTAACCTTACCTTCACACGTTGATCACAGGTTTCCCTTTTTTTTATTTTTTTTTAATTTTGGGAGTGGGGGGTGGGGGGAGGGGATGATGGGTTCAGTTAGGTTTAGCACCATTAATCGGTAAGTGCTCAACTAAACCTGATTCATTTTCATTTATTATGATTAACAAGTGGTACCAAACACCTCTGTTAAAGGGTCATCAATTGCCATGCCTAGCCAAGACCAATGAATTTCTCTGGAAAGAATCAACAATTTTATTTGTACAAAGCATGAGATGTAACAAAAAATTTGTGAAATATGTGTGATGAATATATACAAATAATACATTATGCATTTACAGAAATTTACCAAACAAATGGATTAGTTACAGACGAATTTAACCATGGAAGGCCAACTACAAGTTCCCAAGATATGCAACAAGATAAACAAACTAAAGAGCAAGAAAAGCAATTTGTTTCACTATTCCCAAATGAAGAGAAAAAGGAATCATATAGTGCAATGACGTTACCAGAAGGAAAATGCATCATGGAGATAATTCTACCACCAATCCATGGAACCACTTTAAGTATCCAATCACCACTTTTCAGTTCGATAGGCGGTCTTGAAAGATCAACTTCCCTCTGTCCTGAAGCCTCTTCCACAACTGGAATACGCTTAGCACTTTCTGTATTGAATAAATTTGACATCTCAGGCAATGAGGCAATGGATTCATCAGTATAAATGTTTATAAATACACATATGCATGCGTAACAGATACATATATATACACAGGGACAGCACATTCAATATCATAGTATAGTACAACATTCAGGTCCCAAAAACCAATGCATGTAAACAAGATAACATTTATAAGTTGTTATGGTTATCGGAAGAGGGGGAGAGGCCCTCAGGACTAGCACAAATCCCGAGGTGCTAGTTCTCCTCCCTGCTTTTCTTTTATTTGTGGTGTTTTGTCTCTTATACCCTTTTAGGGTTGGGTTCCTTATTATTATATATTGAAATGAGTAGAGAGCCTCAATCAAAGTGATTGAGGCTCCCAAAGAATTTGATTGAGGATCCCAAAGTTACAACAGCCTCTTCTTCTTCTCTCCATCTCTTTTCTCATTTCTTCTTTCTTTCTCTCTAGATTTTACATGGTATCAAGCAAGGCTTATAAATACACCAAGATTATGTTCACTACATTTTCGTAGTGTTCCTTTACTTTCCTTTTTGATAATCCAACTACGAAATTGCATCTCAAAAGCAAAAGGGATGTGATCACCCCATGGATTTTGCTTGAATTGTGTGAAGGAATGTTGATGGTGGTACTAGATCTATGATTAGAATTGATTTCTGAAATCGATTTGGTGATGCTTGTGATATCGATTTATGATATCAGTTTGTTGAAGGTGTTGATAGATCTATAAATTTATGATCCAGAACTTGTTTTTGATATCGCTATAGGTGCTGTTTGTGATATTGATTTTCTGGTGATGTTTGCAATCTTGATATTGGTGCTGTTTGTGTTCGCAATATCAATTTTCTGGTGATGTTTGCAATATCAATTTTTGACAGCTTGAACTCCAGATCATCGATCTGGCTGGATCAATTTTTTGGATCGATTTATGATATATTTTTCTGGTTCGGTTTACTTTTATTGGAGAAGATATTAGTTTGGTATTGCAGTTTTTTCTTTGCCTCTCGGTAGGCTGAACCTAGTGTTACCATCTTCTTTTGGAGTTTCTTTTGCCTTTCAGTTGGCTCAACAGAGTATTATCATCCTTTCTGGAATTCCTTTTGCCTCTCGGTTGGCTGAACCTGGTATTACAATCACATTTTTGGAGTTTCTTTTTGCTTGTCAATTATCTGAACCGATTATTGGAATTAATTTTTATTCAATTGTTGACATCGACTATTCTTGATCACTTTCTTTGGTTATGATGGCTGAATCCACTGAGTCAAAGACTATCGTGATTGAGGTGGTGTCTTCCTCCTCCCATCAGATTACAATGAAGAAGTTGGGAAGATTTAATAATTCCATCAATGGCGGAAAATTGTTAAGTTGATTTTGACAAGATATAGGATCAACGAAGTCAGTTAACCCACCAAGTCTACTACTGATACTAATTGGGACAACATTGATGCCCCAATTTTGGGTCAGATGCTGAAGTCTATGGACAATTCCTTTTGTGCACCTTGTTACCCATATCGATAAAGTGAAGGAGTTGCGGGATTATTTAAACATCTTATATTCTGGTCACAATAATTTGTCAAGTATTTATGAGTTATCACAAGAATTTTATCGGGTGGATCGGAAAGGTCACCCCTCACAAAAACACTATGTAGGCTTTAAACGGATGTTTGAGGAACTTAATTCTCTACTTCCCATCAGTGCTAATGTCCAGAAAATGTATGAACAACAGGAGTAGTTGGCCGTCATGGGTGTTTTTGGTGGTCTTGGACCCGAATATAAAGTAGTTCGTTCTGAGAATCTTGGCAGGGCCACACTGGCCTCTCTAACAGATACTTTTTCTCATGTTATGGGTTTTTCTTGACAGTACCGGTGATAGCACTCCTGTGGATAGTTTAGCTCTTGTTTCTTACCAGTCGGGTCGTGGTGCTGGTTGTGGTAATTCTTCCGGTCATGGTAATGGTGGTGGTGCTAGTTGTGGTAATTCTTCTCGTCATGGTAATGGTGGTGGTGCTGGTCGTGGCCAGCCTCTTGGTGCACTAGCTTCTTGGGACACTTTAGGTACAGCTCACACTTGTCATCAATGTGGAAAAGCTGGTCATATTCAGTGTTTTTAATGAAGCTTCATGGCAAACCACCTCAGCAGTAGTTTGCTAATTCTGCTGCCAATTCTGAGTCTTCTACTCCATTTAAGGGAAAGATGGTTAAGATGACTAACAATGAGTATGCTCATTACAATCAGTTTCAGACTTTACAGTCTGCTTCATTTTCCACTATTACTTTTGTACAGACAGATAATATTATTGCATGTCTCTTATATCCTCTTGTCTTGGATCATTGATCCAGGGGCTTCTGATCACATGTCTAGTGTTTCAGGTATATTTTATTCCCTTTATCCCTCCAATTTCAGTGTCACTTTGGCTGATGGCTCTTTGATCAAGTTCAATGGCACTGGGACTATCATCCCACTCCATCTGTGTCCCTATATTTAATTCTTAATTTACTTAATTTTTCGTTTAACTTATAATCTGTCAGTAAGCTTATTATTGCTTACAACTGTTATGTAACTTTTTATCCTAACTCTAGTGTTTTTCAATATCTTACGACGAAGAGGACGATTGGTAGGGCTGGGAGAATAGGGAACTGTATCTACTTGAGGATTCATCGTCTATTGCTTGCTCCGGTATTCTATCTACGCATTAGATTCATTTTTAGTTAAGCCATCTGTTTCTCTACAGTTTGAAGAAAATTGATACACATTTTCATTCACTTTATAGTTTAGACTGTAAGTCGGTTTGGGAAGCTCCATTGTGTGAGTTATTCCCCTCGAGTCAATAAATGGTATGGGCTTCCTTTTGCTTTAATTCATTCTGATTTACGGGGACCTTGTCTAGTCATGTCTAAGTTAGGGCTCAAGGATTTTGTCGCTTTTGTAGATCAAGGTTACTTGGATTTATTTAAGAAAAGTCATTCTGAAGAATTTTCATCTTCTATGCCTTTGTTCATGAATTTCAAACTTTTATTCGTGTTCTTTGGAGTGATAATGCAAATGAATATTTTTTGGATCAGTTTTCTCAATTTATGGCCGAACAAGGTATAGTTTATCATTCTTTTTGCCCTGACACATCACAAAAAAATGGTGTTGTGGAATGAAAAAATCGTTATTTTATGGAAGTTACTCGATCCTTTCTTTTTGAAATGAAAGTGGCAAATCGTTTTGGGGTGATGTTATTTTAACTGCATATTATCTTATTGTTTGCATGCCTTCTTCAATTTTGGTGGTGGTATCATAGTTGTCAAGGCGTCGCCTAGGCGTCTAGGCGTCTGGGCGGTTTTCTGAAACCTGGGCATTAGAGTGCCTTTTGTGTGTGAGAAAGGCGGTTGCCTACGGTGCCTTGGATGCCCAAAATGTCTGGGCGGCCACCTTGTTTTCAATGTGTCTTTTTTTTGTTTTCATATTTTTTTCTTGATCTCTGAATTTTCTTCATAAGATTTATCAAACTAAACAGGAACAACATTTATCAGATAATACTTATTTATGACTAATATCATTTAAGTAAATGTTACTTTAATTTTATATTTTATTTACTTAAGATATTATTCATAAATAAGCAAATACCCCCCTCCCATTTGAATCCAATAAAAATAGTCTAAAATTCAAATTCCAGCAGGATAAAAAGTCAACTCTCCAGTTCAAGAACAAAAATCGTATTTTTGGGTACGGGAGCGATTTTCAACTTTCAAATGCTAGGTTTTTTTCCAAATATAAAAATTCTATAAATCTTATTATAGTCAAGCATTACTAAAACCAAGAGCGCGCCAAAATAATCTCTTGCTTTGATGTCCAAAAAATAATTTACATTCAGACGACTTTAAACAGCATTCATATACTCCGAACAAGGTTTGACCGGAGTGTAACTCCTTTATTATAACTCGGATTCAAGCAATCTTGAATTTTTTGGAAAGTTGATTATGCTAGTTTTGCAACAAATTCGAAATTACTTGAATCTGAACTATATTAAAGGAGTTACACTCCGGTCAAATTTGTTAGAAGTACGCAAATGTTAGTCATAAATACATATTGCCTACTTAACTCATTATTTGTTGCCTTGTTGGTTTTCTCATACTAATTAAGTTATGTCTTAAATGTTGATTATTTATGTAGAATGCTACATATATAAAAACATTAATATAGCATTAATATTTTAGAAATAAAAAAAAATACACCAGGAACGCCTTGGTCGCCTAGGCATTGCCGAGGCGCCCAAGATGGCCCCGAACGCCTTGGATCGCCTTGTCGCCTTGACAACTATGGGTGGTATTCCTCCCTCCTTATTGTTTCCCTTTAAACCCATTATTGTGCTACCTCCTTGAGTATATGGATGTGTCTGTTTTTGTTCGTTATCATCATCCCAGTCTTTCTAAGTTGGACCCTAGAGCTCTTACGAATCTACACGGGGGGTATCGTACTCAAAAGGGTTATCGTTGCTACTCACCAGAGTCTATTAAATATTTTGTCACCACTGATGTGTCTTTCTTTAAGTCAACACCGTATTTGGATGGGTCTTATGTTGTGTTTAAGTTGGATGATGATATGCCAACATATATTGTCTAGCACTCTGTTTCACAAATACCATCTCCTCTGTCGGTCATCTAGCAGGTTTACATTCGTCGTCCTCTATAGATCCGGCACCCTCGACTGCCTTGCCCTTGCCATCTCTCCTTCGTCTATGGATCCCATACTTGAGTTATGTACGCCTTTTTCTAATCTTGACATTCCTATTGCTCATTGGAAGGGAGTTCAGAGTTGTACTCAGTATCCAATTTCGAACTCTGTGTCATCTTCTAATTTCTCTGCTTCATTTCTTTCTTGTCTAACCACTATTGAGAGTCATTCCCTTATTGTAGAGGCATTGTCTAGTCCTAGCTGGAGGACAACTATGGAAGAGAAACTATTGTCTTTCGAGGGGAATCATACGTGGGATCTTATTCCCTTCCCTGTGGGTAAGTTTGCTATTGGTTGTCAGTAAGTGTATGTGGTTAAGATTAATCCTGATGGGTCCCTTCCTTGTTTGAAGTCTTGCCTGGTTACCAAGGGTTATGCACAGATCTTTGGCGATGATTATCTTTATACCCTTTATCCGGTGGCCAAGCTTACTTCCGTTCGCATTAAAAATCTCTCTGGCTGCTTCCCATCATTGGCCATTGTACCAATAAAATATGAATAATGATTTCTTGCATGGTGACCTTCATGAGGAGGTTTATATGGAGCAACCGCATGGTTTTGTTGCTCATGAGGAGTTTGGATGTTTCACAGAGGCCATTTTCATTTTTGGCTTGTCCCAATGTGATAGTGATCATTCGGTGCTTTATCGACATTCTTCCAGAGAGGAAAGGATTTTTCTCATTGTCTATGTTGATGACATAGTGATTACAGGAGTTGTCAGTTCATGGTATGACAGCTTGAAGGCTCATTTGCAACAATAGTTTCATACCAAGGAGTTGGGTCGCTTGAAGTATTTTTTGGGAGTTGTGATGGCTCAGTCACGGAAAGGTATTTTTCTTTTGCAGAGGAAATATATTTTGGATTTTATCACCGGAGACAAGGATGTTAGGGTTCAAACTTGTAGCCAATGGCAGCTGCTGAGGGTGATATTCTCCCTGACCCTGAGAGATATCGTAGATTGGTTTGCAAGTTCAATTATCTTACTATGACTCGTCCGGATGTGGCCTTCCCAGTTAGTGCTGTGAGTCAGTCTTTTTCCTCTCCTAGGATGCCTCATTGGGATGTTATTCACAATTTACGGTATCTCAAGAAGGCTCCAGGGCGGGGTCTTCTATATTCTAATCATGTACATGGATGTGTTGAGGGTTTTTCGGATGCTGATTGGGCTTGTTCTCCTTTTGATAGACGGTCTACTACTGGTTACTTTTTTTTTTTTTGGCGGGAATCTTGTAACCTGGAAGAGCAAACATACTGTCGTTGCTCGGTCTAATGTAGAGTCTGAGTATCTTGCTATGGCACATGTCATGTGTGAGTTGATGTGGGTGAAGTAGTTATTAGCCGAGCTTGGTTTCACGTTTTCCATGCAGTTATGGTGTGACAACTAAGCTGACATTCATATTGCTTCTAATCTTGTGTTCCATGAGAGGACAAAACACATTGAGGTCGATTGTCACTTTATTCGTGAAAAGCTTCTGCAAAGGATTATTTCTCCCTGTTTGTACAGGAGAACTTGCTGATGTATTTAGTAAGTATATTGGTAATGGCAGGATTGCTTATATTTGTAACAATCTAGGCATGATTGATATATACGCTGAAGCCTTAGGGCGAGAGGTTCCAATCCCGAGGCTCTAATACACATGTAGTGGTGCTGTTTAGTATATTTCATTACGTTTAGTGAAGTCGACATTCAGAATTAAGTTGGCTACACTTGTGTTTGCTTTATTTCTTAGTCAGTGCCTTGAGTAGGGATACTTGGGTATTTGTAATGTGTTTGCTTTATTTCTTAGTCAGTGCCTTGAGTAGGGATGCTTGGGTATTTGTAATGTGTTTGCTTTATTTGTAACCTTCTTTTATTAATATAAATACAGGCTGGACGATGAAGGTGACCTCATATTGATTCTCTCTTTCTGAATTCACTGTCTTCTTCTCTCTTATTTCTTTACTTTTTTACAAAAGTAATGACTGGGTCTCAAAACCGACTTAAAAAGTGTACATGATCCTTTCATGTTCGTTACAACAGCCCATGCTGACTCGTGGTCTTTGAAAATTAGAAGAAAAGGGAATCAAAGAAATACCAGGTCAAGAACTCTTGTTTTCCATAGAGTTCGTGTGATCACAGCTCCTTGTTTGGGTTCTTTATAGTCTGGCTGCAGAGAGGAAAAAAGCCAAGCGGCTGCACTCTGCTTGTGAAGTTCTATTTTCTTGAAGGTGTTGCAGCAATTGAAAGGATGAAGAAGATTACAACAGTGATGTATTATTAGGATTCTCTTTTGAAGAAAGTGCAGAGAAGCAAAGGAGAATGAGGGCCAAGGTACGTGAAGTTCCTGCTACAAGAACTCGATCTCCGAAAAACTGATTCGGGTTTGATCATGGGTTGCAATTCTGGAGTTCAGAGTCCGTTGCTTGCATTTGTCAGTCGTGAAAGAAAAGAGAAGTTAAACCAGGATCAGTTTCTATGTTTTGAGTTGTATTTTTTGAGGAAATTGACTGCTGGAATTTCCGATTTTGCCTTATTTTTTTTCAGATGGGTGAGTATATATTAACAAAACCCCAAAGAAAGGGCAAACAAACCTAGGTATCCAAGGGATACTTACAAGAAAAAAACAAAAGCCTATAACAAAAGAGGGCCCCCAAGGACCCAAAGAAATGAACAAAAAGACAATCTGCCTCTGCCGGAAGCAAGATTCGAAGAGGAAAGAATGAATCTATTGCTCTCAGTATCCAGGGGTAGGGGAGATAGGGGCATCACCGTTCCACGCACATCAAAGGAAATTGCTTTCTAGATTTGATCAAAAGATCTCGCCTTAGCTGTCCACATCCTCATGTTTCTCTCAAACCAGATCTAATACATCGTCACCGCAAAAGCAATCTTCACGATGGTGTCGCAAGAAGAATTTCTCTTGACTTTTTGGCTATCCACTTCCATTCTTGATCAAAGGGGAAGATTTTTCTATAGCAAGGCCAGCACTTCCCAAGAATCTTTTCTCATATTCTGTTAGAGAAGGGGCACTCAAAGAATAGATGATTTACATCTTCTCTGGTGGCCCAATACAAATGACAACTTGCACTCTAGATAATACCCCGGCTGCAGAGAAGAGATCCAGTGGGGAGAGACTGGGTCAAGGCTCTCCACAGGATGAAACTATGACGAGGAAAATACCCTTTGCACCAAACCACATCGAACCAAGCAACTTTGGGGCCACGGGATCTGACCAAGTCCCAAGCCGAAGACGTAGAGAATACTCTGTTTGAAGATGGGGTCCAGCAAATGATATCGCCACTTCCTCTAGGCCTCTGAGAGAGAGAGTTGAGGGCATGCCATGCCTGCATCAGCCAATGAGAGGATGCCCTCTCAGGAGACCACACTCCCTCTGAAATAATGGAGGAAATAGTAGCGAGCATATCTCTTCCGTAGTCAAGCTGGATTCTTTCACCAAGGGCTGAGATCAATACACCTTGAGGGTGCCAGTTATCAGAGTTGAAGAGCCATCATTGATGAGGGATTTAATGTAAGGGAGGGCTAACTGTCTATGGAAAAGGATAGTTCCCCAAGGTGAGTCAGGGCTCACAGTAACCGACAATATAGAATCTCTTTTCAAGTACTTGCTGTAAATCCACTCAGTCCATATGCTCTTCTTTTTCGCAGCCACCCGCCACACAAGCTTTATGATACAAGCCTTGATAACCTCCTTAATTCTCCAAAGACCCAATCCCCCCCCTCCTTAGGTAGGTAGACCTTTGCCCATCCAATAGAATGAAAGAAATTGTTATCATCTGCACCTTTAAACAAGAAGGCACTCATCAAGCTTTCAATCTTTTGAATGATAACGCATGGGAGTCTAAGTATCCCAGTCCAATACAAGTAGGAGCTTTGCATGACCACTCTAATCAGCTCCAGCCTCCCCACACGAGATAGGAATTTGGTTTTCCAAAGTTAGAGCTTTTTCTAAGTCTGTCAAGGGAAACCCACAATACTTCTAAGAGTCTCTCGAAATGAATCTTCTATAGCGGCGAGGAAGAAAAGGGACTTGCTTGTTGATAGATAAGCCCAACATAGTTAAAAGAAAGAAGCGCATCAGCAATGTTCTCAAAGGATTTCACATTTCCTTTAGAGAAAATCATAATGTCATCTACGAATGCCAGGTGGGTGAATTTAATAGTATTGGCATAATCAATAGTTCTAGTTTTTATTTATTTTCGATATTGCTAGTTTATTTATTATTTATAGTTTTTCTTTATGGTTGGTATTGCCATAGTTATTTGTAACCAACACTAATTTGACTTAGTCAAAACAATGTGGGACTAGGACTCCTATTAGTATTTGGACTTCTATTTAGACTAGGAGTTTACTTTATTGTTTATTGCTTTCTGTTTTCAGCTAGGACTCTGGCTTGTAGAGTCCTAGATTCTAGCTAGTAGTTAGTTCCTAAATTCTATAAATATAACAAGGAGGAGCACCTACAAAACTGCTCACTCTCTATTTTTCTGGTATGCGCACTCCTCCTATTTCATTGCCAGTTTGTTAGTTAGTTAATTTCTTTTTCCTAATATGGTATCATAGCTTATCGATTAACTCTTTTTATACCATGATTCGCTGCTACTATTGAAGTACTGCTTCTACTATTAAGGTATTGCTTTTACTAATTCTCTGCTATCATTTTTTTATTGCTTATTACCTGCCGTTTTGTTCTCTCTCTCTCTCTCTCTCTCCCTTTCTGTTCAACGTGCTTCTCCTTATTCCTTGTTGGTTGGTTGCTTATTTTATTTCTTTTCCTCAATCAGATCTACTTTCAGTTTTTGCTATCGATTTTTTTTGTTGCAATTTTTTTTTTAACTACTACTACTGCTACTACTACTACACCTACTACTACTACTACCTTTTGTTTCTAACTATTTCTATTTCTACTACTACTACTACTACTACTACTACTACTACCTACTGCTACTATTTTTTTTACCTGTTGCCATTACTACAGCCTTTCTATTGCTATACTTGCTGTTCTTTTTCTATCAATGGCTGCTTCTACACAGTCCAAGGTACTCATACTCATACTCCAGTCCAAGGTCCTTCAAGGGGAAGACCTTTTGTGACATTGGGGGCAACCTTCAGCCATGGTTCTAGATTTTGATTGAAACTAACTGAAGTCTCTGAGTTGTCTCAGTTTTGGGCCTGGCCGAAACGAAACCTAGGATTGAAACTCATGGTTGAAACCCAGGTTTCGACATTGGGTCTCAATCCAGGGAGGCCTAGGGTCGAAATACAGTTTCGAAACCTTGAAATGAGATCCAACACAGGCCCAAAACTAGCCTCGAAACTGAGATTCAATTCCTTCCCTACAGCACCACCATCTACCACATTTGGAGGGAGAGATCTCAAGAGATGTATTGGAAGTTCTAAAACCATTGCTCGGATCATGGACTGCATTGCATTTGAAATGCTCACCAAACTCTCCCCTCGTTGAGAGAGACTGCCTGATACAACTAGGAATAGACATATAGCTAGTAAATGGAATAGACATTTGTCTTGCGCTTGTTGTATACAATATTTATTCACCCCAAAAAATAGTCAATATAAACAAAGCAAGATGCCAAGATTACATAGATTAAAAGATACCTCCATAATCCAAATTTTCCACAGCAAAAATAATATTATAAAATAAAATGAAAAACAACAACAACAATGTAAGTTTCCAGATTACAACTACGAGTAAACTGATAAGATTAAAGCAAAGACTATTTGTTTTTTAGAAATAAAAGTTATTCTCACAGAAACTACATCCACAACAATGTTGAGAGAGAGAGAGAGAGAGAGAGAGAGAGAGAGAGAGAGAGAGAGAGAGAGAGAGGGGTACATCTAACATTAAAACAAAAGAGACAGATGTGGCACAAAGGTAAATGACTGAAAAGTTATATAAAATGAAGTAAATAGAAGTACCCATTCTTACTCTGTAGTTCATCCCTTTTAACAATTAACAACAATAAAAAGGATATATTATTTTTAGTTTAGAGTCTTTTTTTTTTTTTTTGGGGGGGAGTAATGAGAAGGATCTTTAAAAAAAAATGCAACAACTATGAACTATAACATGCTAAAATGGGACCAGTTATAAGACATATTTGGTCAACTCAAAGCAAATATTTAAGAAACTAATTACATCCAAGTTTGAGAAACATATCGCAAACTTCGAACTTGGGGATGTTGTGGAGGTGAACAGCATTACCCATACGAGCCCAGTATTGCTCCTTGTTCGTAGATATTAGGTGAGCCACGTCAGATTCTGAAGGAACTTTAATTTGCACTACCTCCCCATCAGTGCCCCACGCATCAAGCTGCTTAATCAGCAAGTTTTTGGATGAAATAAAAAACTTAATAAAGACTCCAAGTCCCAGCTAGAAAACTTCATATCCTAAAATTTTCTGTCTCAGCATTAGGTGCACTTAACGGAAAGAAGATATACCTTTGCACCTTCACCTAGCAATAATTGCACATGCAGACGACGTTTTGGCCTCTTCCATGATCCTTCTGTTCTAGTAACTTTAACAGTAACAACTGAAGATTGAAGTTCTGCAACATAATATGTTAATAGGTATCCCTCTCTGGTGAATTCATATCCATCACCATCATCCTCATAGATAACACCTTCAGCTTTGCCTACAGAACAGCAGAAGAAATAAGTTACAAGGCTGGTAGAAATTGCAGATGCATGTCCTACCAAAGTTTAATACCTCTTTAACCACACGACCTGTGGCTGACACAACATAAATAAATAAATAAGGGCACAATTAACCAAGGACAGGTACTCACACAATGTGACAGTACAAAGAGTGGACTCAGATAAAATTGGATTCTATTAGATTACTTAATCAAATCTGCTATATATATATTTGGGATTCTCTTTAGTGTTATTATTGAATAAGAAATGGTAAATGGTAATGCACGAGTGATCAGAAAATTGATTTATAAAAGGAATATTATCACATAGAAAGCAACTTTTCTGATACAGATAATAGAGGCCATTTGTTTGTGGGTCAAATAGAGATATGCATTAAGGAGTACATGCCTACAGGTCCACTCTCAATCATTATGAATTTGGTTGCCTGACAGGTCATGTAAAGGAAGAGAGAAACAGAGACTGCAACTTCCTCTCTGCTTTTTTTTTTTTCTTTGTTGGTGATCTATAAATCACCTTATTTGGAGACAGATGAGAATGATTGAGGTGAGGGTGTCCCAAGAAGCACCATGAAGTTCATACTTACTGCACAGAAATGACAATTCACATTCTCAAGGACTTGTAAAAATCAAGCAGCTAATCTAGGTTTCATTTTGAAGATTCCTCAAGGCACAAGTGTTGAGGACATCACAGTGGCTGATCCAGCCTTTAGAGTGTACCAGCAGAGGCGGCATAGATTCCAGCCCCCTGTTCTATGGTTCGACAACGAGTTTCGAAGCTCCCACTTGGCTAGGAGCAGCAGCTAGGCAGCAGTTCAGCAGCTCTCTTTTATTTTATATTCTGTTTTTTTCTGTTATTTCAGTTATTTTAGTTATTCTGTTAGTAGTTATGACCTGTAAGTTGTTTTTCCTTATTTTTTATTTATTTTACAGCATGTAATAGCATTTACTCAATTACTCCACCCCTCCCTATTCACGTGAATACCCTCACCCCATTACTTTTTTCGGTTTTCTTTTAATTTGAATTTTTGTAACTGCCATAGGAAGTTCCCCAACTCCTCAACCCCCCCCCCCCTGCTTTTCTTCTTCTATTTCCTCTAATTTCTTATTTCTGAATTTCTGAAACATATAAATCCCCCTACAGTCCACAAAATTAGCATTTCTCATTTTTGCATGTTTTCATATAAGTTATACAAACACTAAAATGTCGCCCTACAAAATTCTGTTTATACTTTCTCTGTCCTTGAAGTTTCTGTTAATAGTTAGTAAATTTCAGTTCATGTTCATTTTTTTCTTCTGTTTATTTTTATTTCCTGTTACTGTTAGCCATATATTGCTGTCTCTTTTTGGTTCCTGTTCTGTTTTTCTGTTTCTGTTGACAACATCCTTGTTGACAGAGTTCTAACCCACCCCTTTAATATATAGCTAAACTAGTTAGTTTTCTATTTCCTCTATATTGAGTTGTTACTGAATCACATGAAACTGAATTCTTATGCATTAAAACATAACTGTTAATATTTAAGAAAATTGAAATTTCAGCATCAGAACTTGACAAATGCTGCCTATAAAAATGAGCACTGTGTAATGAACTTTAATTCAACATTATTAAGCTGGTAAAACACTGCTCATTGGCTAATAAAATTCAGCTCTAATTTTTAAATGCATGTCATGTATCCTGCTGTCCCCATATCCTAACTAGCTAAACCTTAGATAACCTAATATCTAGCTAGCTACAAGTGTAGGGAACCTAGACCCTAGGATGTCCTGCATCAGTTGGTATCATATATTAGGTTAGAGTATCTAGTAGCTGCTGGTTAGGATTCCTAGATAGGAGTGAGCCCTTGTATGTCCACTAGAAGGGGTAGAGCTTACCAAGCCATGGCAAACCCTCCTACCACCTATAAAATCCGAGCAATGGGAAAAGGTATTTCAACAAAATGAGGAAAGGTTAAAAGCTCTCCTAGCTAATCAGGAATTACTAAGAGCTACCAATGTAGAGTTGATTACTAGTAGGGGCAACCGTGAAAAGCAAGCTACTAGCCTTCAGGCCATTGACTAAAATGTTCAGAACATCACTAATAGGCTTGCTGCCATGGAGACTTCTATCCAAAACTATGATGGACAGCAAGGTCACAATGTCCAAGGGCATGGACCTAAAGTGGAATCCCCTAACCTTATTCTGGGAAATCATGGACATGAGAGGCATCATGATTATTTGGATGTCCATGATTGAAAGGTGACAATTTCCATGGATAAGGTGAGTTTAGAGGTTGAAGATATTGAGGTCTTACACATCACTTTCCATACGAAGAAGATGATGACTATGAGCAATGAAATAAAGGAGTAGACATTAGAAAAATGGTCAAGCTAGATGCCCCTACCTATGATGGCCAAATAGAATCCAAGGTTCTCTTAGGATGGATCAGATAGATGGACCAATACTTTGACTTCTCAGATATGTCTAAAGAACTTTGATATCAGTTTTGCTTAGATTAAGCTCACTAGGGCTGCTTAGGATTTCTGAACTGAGTTAGAATATCAAGAGGACAGTCCAGGACAAGAGCATGTCTCTACTTGAGTTGAAATGCAAGAGAGGCTTAAAAAAGAGTTCTTGCCTATCACCTATAGGCTACAACTTCTTAAAGACATGAATACCTTGAAGCAAGGTAAAATGTCAGTGACTGAATACATTGCCAAATTTAATGAATTAAAAATCCAAAACCGTACTCGAGAGGATGTCGAGTAGACATTATCTAGGTTCCTGACAGGACTTAGCTATGACATCCTGAAAGGCTGAAACACATGAAACTGGTTTCGTATGCATTAAAACATAGCTGTTAATATATTAAGAAAAATGAAATTTCATGCATCAGAACTTGATAAATGCTGCCTATAAACCTGAGCCCTATGTCACTTTAATTGAACATTTTTGAGCTGGTAAAACACTGCTAGTGATATATTGCTCATTGGCTAATAGAATTAAACTCTAATTTAAAAATACATGTCATGTATGCTGCTGTCCCCCTGTCCTAACTAGCTAAACCTTAGATAACATAATATCTAGCTAGTTGTAAGTGTAGGGAACATAGACCCTAGGCTGTCCTACATCAACAAGTCTATCGGAAAAGAAGAGTTTTGATAAGTATGGAATATCTTGAATAGGCAATTCTGAAAGAAGATGCACAGCTATTGGATTGGTCAATATGGAGCATACCATTCGCCTTCTTTAAGATTCCAATTATTACAAATATACATCATCTTATGTTTGACCTGATGTTGGTAGATGGGCTACCCCACCCCCACAAAAAAATAAAAAATAAAAAAAGAAAAAGAAAAAAAATGAAAGGGCTCAGTTTCGAAAAGAAGATACCATTAAATTGGAGGTATGATCATTCTTCCTAAAGAAGCACCCTTGAGAGTAAACTAATATATCTAGGCAACTAATATATCTAGGCACCAGTTCAGTTTCCAAAAGGATGAAGAAAATTACTAAGAACCCAAAAATTACAGAAGGCTTGGCATTTAATTGACTTTCATCATGAACAAAGCTCTTCCTATGGAGTGGCATTGGTAGTTCAGTAATGATACCATAGTTGTCAAGTCACCAAGGCGACCCAAGGTGTTAGAGGGGCGACTAGGCATACCCAAGACATTTCCAAGGCATTGCAAGGGTACATCTTCCATAAAGAGAATTTATACAAAAGGGAGGGGGTTAGAACATCAATTTTTATTGCTTTTAATACAATAGTTATTTGGAGGATGGGTTTTGGACAGAAATATAAAGACCAAATGCCTTAACAGAGTCGTTGGAAAGTTACAGAATATGTGAGACCTTTCAGAGATTAATCTGCTTGCCCTTATAAAAGATATCACAGCAGACAAATTTTATCTCTTCCAATGGAACTGTAGATTGGCATGCAAGATTCAAAAGAATGTGCTGTTGAGAAAGAGTAATGCAAATCAGATATGAACATTACAAAACCATAATGCATCTGGAAGTTGAAGATTCAAAAATTGGAAAGAAATAGTTCTAGCAATTCTCAATTAGATCATATTAATATATTATAGTATATGATAGTTCTCTCATTAATTTTCACCTCCTCATTATCAACATAAGAATTGATAATGAGGTGGTGAAAATTGATGAGGGAGAAATAGCAAAGTGATTATTTTAAGTATCTAGGCTCTATCATAAATAAAGAATGTGACATAGAAGATGACGTTTAACAAAGGATTAAAATATGATGGATGAAGTGCATAGGTGTGCATAGTTGTCAAGGCGCCAAGGCGACCCAAGGCGCTGAAGAGGTGCCTGGACACCTAGGCGTACCTAAGGCATTCTCAAGGCATAGTAAGGGTGCATCTTATTAAGAGGATTTATACAAAAAGGGGGTTCGCACATCAATTTTTATCGTTTTTAATACATATACAAAATTTCATGCATTATGGTGTATATATGTACTTTTTACATCCAATAAAATGCTACAATGGCATTAATTAAAAAAAAACAAACAAATAAAACAAGAGTGATACAATAAGGCGACCAACCGCCTAGCCCTATCTGACTTGCCCGGACACCTAGGCATTACTGGGTCACCTAGGAAACGCCTTGACAACTATGGAGGTGCTTCCCGAGTATTGTGTAATTGGCTTATTCCATTAAAACTTAAATGAAGATTTTATAAGACAGTCATTCGACTGGTTATCATGTATGGTGCGGAATGTTGGGCAATTAAGAAGAATCATATAAATAAACTTAGTGTAGCTGAATGAGGAAGTTGAGATAAATCTGTGGAAAAACTAGGAAGGATAAGGTAAGGCATGAGCGTGTTAGAGCTGATTTGGGAGTTGAGCCAAAACATGATAAGCTACAAGAAAGTTGTTTGAGATGGCAAGGCCATTTTCAATGGAGGCCTTTAGATGCTCTAGTATAAAGGAGTGAATTGATTAAGATCGAAAGATCTCAAAGAGCCAGGAGGAGACCTAAGATGACCCTAGCTGAGGTGGAGAGGAAAGACATGCATAGCTAAGGCCTTGGTTCAAGTATAACATCGAACAGAGCTGATTAGAGGGCAAAAATCCAAGTAGCCGACCCCATTTAGTTGGGATAAGGCTTTGTTATTGTTGTAGCCATTCATGTAGTAGCATGGCAAAAAAATGTTGAAGTCTCAATGATATGCAAATGGGCTTGATATAGGCTATGGGCCATGAAACCCTGAAACAGGGTCCAACAGACCTGCGTACGATGTTAGGAGCTTTTGGGAAGCCCATCATTGTTGTTGGTCCTAAAACCAGGGCCCCTTATGGTTTCTGTAACAATTTCTCAAAGAAACAACCAGCAAGTATACAACCAGAAAATAAAAGAGAAGAAGATTAAGGAGGAGGGAGAGAGAGAGAAAGAGAGAGAAAGAGAGAGAGAGAGAGAGAGAGATTTCGACACAGCAATGTGCTGTAGCCCAAATCGTTGAATAGCTCTCCTCTCTACCTTGTATTTATAGAGAAAGAAAATAAACAGATTTATAAGGAAAGTCTCTATTTTAAGAAGAGACAATAAGAAAAGATTATAGAGAAAGAAAATAAATATATTTATAAGGAAAGTCTCTATTTTAAGAATAGACAATAAGAAAAGATTACAATAAGATTACAATAATAAAATAAAAGGAAATAAATCTGTAATTTATTAAAGGAAGAGAAAGGGGAGCAGCACTAGATATTACTGGCGTTAGCTAGCGCCAGCTATATCTAGTGGGTCCGAGTGGGTCTATGGGCCAACTTCATAACACCCTCCCTCAAGCTGGAGTGTACAAATCGGTCAATCCAAGCTTGTAACAGTTCACCCGATATGCTGGTCCAAATAGAGGTTTAGTGAGGATATCCGCAAGTTGATTTGAAGATGAAACAAATGGAGTGACAACAAGTTTCTTCAAAACCGCATCACGATCCACTTCTATATGCTTGGTACGTTAATGAAACACTGGATTACTGGCAATATAGATCGCAGCCTGATTATCACACTTTAAGGTCATAGGCCGAGAAATAGGAAATCCCAACTCTTGCAGAAGATTTTTCAGTCACATTAATTCAGTAGTAGTCCGTGTCATAGCACGGTATTCAGATTCAGCACTAGATTTGGAGACAGTGGTTTACTTCTTACTTCGCCAAGTGACGAGATTGCCACCAACGAAAGTACAATAACCTGTAGTGGAACGTCTATCACCATCTGCCCCAGCCCAATCAGCATCTGAAAACCCAACAATGTCAAGATGGCGATGTCGGGAATAAACAAGACCTGTAAATGGAGATTTCTTGAGATAGCGCAAGATACGACAGGCCGCATCTCAATGGACAACTTTAGGAGCTTGCATAAATTGACTCACCACTCCAACAGCATAAGAAAGGTCAGGTCTAGTAACAGTAAGATAAATTAACTTCCCAACCAACCGTCTATATTGATGAACATCAGAATATTCAGGACTATTACATGTTTCGAATTTCTGATGTGGATCCATAGGAGTTTCAACCAGCTTGGTGCCAAGAAGACCTGTTTCTGCAAGGAGATCGAGGACATACTTGCGTTGGGAAAGACTGTTACTAGTACGGCCTCAAACTACTTCAATACCAAGAAAATAGTGAAGGAGTCCTAAGTCCTTCATCTGAAAGTGGGTATTTAGGTGAGACTTAAGTTCTGTAATACCCAACTTATCATTCCCTGTAATAATTATGTCGTCCACATAGACAGCAATGATAGTAAGAGTAGCCTGATGACGACGTACAAAAACAAAATGATCTGAATAGCAAGTAGTGAAGCCAAGACTAGTAATGACAGCGCTAAATTTATCAAACCACGCACGAGGGGACTGCTTTAGTCCATATATTGCTTTTAGTAACTTTCAGACTTTAGTGGAATTCCCTCTCTGAGCAACATATCCCGGAGGTTGGTCCATGTATACCTCCTCATGAAGATCCCCATACAAGAACACATTTTTTACATCCATTTGATACAATGGCTAATCAAAATTGACAGCCATAGAAACAAGTACCCGGACCGAATTGAGACGGACCACAGGAGAGAATGTCTCAAAATAGTCTACCCCATAGGTTTGAGTGTACCCCTTGGCAACTAACCGTGCTTTCAGCCGTTCAACAGAGCCATCTAAGTTATGTTTCACAGTATAGACCCATCTGCACTTCACAACTGAGTAGCCAGGTGGGAGGTCAACAAGAGTCCAAGTCTGACGGGAGGTTAGAGCATTTATTTCATCATTTATAGCAGCATCCCACCTTGGATGGGACAAGGCTTAGGATAGGGTAGTGGGTACAAAGGTAGCAGCCAAAGAGTAAACAAATCGCCGTTGAGAAGTGGGTAGATGGGCAGTAGTAACAAAGTGCTCAATGGGAAAAGTAACCAAGGATTTCTGTGTACAAGTTCTTTTACCTTTTTGGAGAGCAATAGGTAGGTCAGAGTCGACCGCAGAACCAGGGACAGCGTCAGCAACAACCGAAGCAGTAGTCGTAGTAGGTGGAGCAGCCTGAGTGCGACGGGTATAGACCTGTAAGGGTTGCAAAGTTTGGGATGGGATG
The DNA here is from genome assembly GCA_028583415.1 of Protea cynaroides. Taxonomy (NCBI): domain Eukaryota; kingdom Viridiplantae; phylum Streptophyta; class Magnoliopsida; order Proteales; family Proteaceae; genus Protea; species Protea cynaroides. The sequence goes on along the minus strand of JAMYWD010003572.1, from coordinate 25,871 downwards.
GAGGGGGGGTTCAGAAATAGATGGGATGGAGGTAGGTTCATCATCAGAAGGAATGAGAGGTAAAGGAATATCAGTGGAAGGTAAATTGGTGGGAATAGGAATAGGGTAGTATGGCTTGTCTTCAAAAAAGGTTACATTATGACTGACAAAATGGCGCCGAGTAATAGAGTCAAAACACCGGTAACCTTTCTGAGTACGAGAGTAGCCAAGGAAAATACATTTAATAGACCGGGGAGATAATTTATCCACTTTAGGATGTAGGATGTGGACAAAACACGTACTACCAAAAACACGAGGAGAAACTGAAAATAAGGGAGTATTAGGATAGAGAAGTTTAAAACGAATTTTATTGTGGAGGACAGAAGAAGGTATCCTGTTAATCAGGTAGCAGGCAGTTAAAACAGCATCACTCTAATAAATCTTAGGAACATTCATATGGAGCATGAGAGACCTACAATATCCAAAAGATATCTATTTTTACGCTCAGTAACTCCATTTTGTTGAGGAGTGTAAGACTGTAAGTACAACTGGTATGGTGTATAATGCCATTGGCAAAACAGAAATCAGAGATGGCAGACTGAACATATTCAAGGGCATTATCAGTACATAGAACTTTGATAGGACTATCAAATTTAATGGTAATTTCTTTATGGAAACCCTTGAAAATATTAATAAATTCAGACCGTTCCTTTATTAAGTAGAGCCATCTCATGCGGGAATAATCGTCCACAAAGGTTACAAAATAAGAGAAACCAAGCCGATTGGGAATTCGACAAGGTCCCCAAACATCAGAATGAACTAAAGAAAACGAGGAAGATTGCCTAGGTGTATAACTAGTTGGAAAAGAGGAACGATGATGTTTCCCTAGTTCACAAGCCTCACATTGTAATGTAAAGAGTGACTTGCAACTAGGGACAAGAGCCTTTAACTTAGAAAGAGATAGATGACCAAGCCGATGGTGCCATTGAAGAGGGGTGGAAGTAGATGTGGTAGCAGCGGTGGGAACGGGTTCAGGTAGCTCCAAATAATACAGACCAGCATGCTCACGCCCGCCACTAATCGTCGCCTTGGTCCGGAGATCCTGAAAGGTACAATAAGAAGAAAAAAAGATTGCAACACAGTTAAGTGATTTTGTAAGTTAATTCATAGACATAAGGTTAAGAGGAAATTTGCGAACATGAAGGACAGAGAACAAGGATAAGGACGGGGTAAGGGTAATATTCCCATGTTGGGAAGCCGTGGGAGATGATCCATCGGCGAGGTAAACGGTGACAGGCTTCGGTGTATCATTAAGGGTTGTAAGGGTAGAAGGCTGTCCCGTCATGTAACAGGTAGCGCCAGAGTCTATAATCCAAGGGGTAGAAAGGGTGGTAGATAACAAAGCAGTTGTACCTATGTGGGCCAGGGTGGCAGCGGGTAGTGGTTTAGTAGCCTCTAGATGTTGAATCCGACGGAGCAAGGCCTCATATTGTGCGTTGGATGGCGCAGATGTCTGCGTAGTAGGAGCCTGGATGGGATATGGGGCGTCCTCAGTAGTAACATTGTTGGCAAGGGTATCGGCCCAATCAGGACAACCATTTATATCCCAACAGTTTTCCACCATGTGGTTAGTCTTGTGACAATGGGTACAATATCTATTAGCTTTTTCAGAAGATGTCTGCCCATTGCCACGTCCAAGAGGACTAGGGCCACGACCATGAGTGGATCCACGGCCACGGCCTTGGCCACGGCCAACAAACAAAGCAGAAGTGTCCTTGACAGGAGAGTCACTTTGTGGGACCAATCGCTGAAGGCGAAAGAAGGTCTCGCTAAGGGTAGGGATAGAGGCTCCTACAAGAAGTTGATTTTTAACACTCTGATATTCCGGGGAAAGGCCAGCAAAAAATTTAGCAACGTAGAACTCAGATTGTTGAGCTTTAATTTTGCTCAAATCATTGGTAAGAGGCTGCACAACCTGTTTCAATAAGCCCTTTGAAGCCTCCATATTAGTCACTCAGGGATTTTTCACCAATAGAGTAAGTAAACATCCACTCATATAGGTCATAGATGCGAGAGACATTCTTATCTTGCCCATATGTCTCTTGTAGATCAGCCCAAATGGCCTTGGCTATATTGTGGAACATTACAGTGGGTAGGATGGAGGTATCAATACTGTTCCACAACCATGTTTGAACCTGAGAATTATCTCTTATCCAGGTATTGTACAATTTGACAGATTCACTGTCTTTTACATCACATACAGGGGGCTCATCATTTAACAGTGTGGCTTTGTCTTTAGAAATAATAAAGGCTTTGATAGCTTGAGCCCATAACAGATAATTAGAAACTCCTTTCAACTTTATGGAGATGATCTGAGCCTCAGTGGGCTTAGGGTCAGTCATCATGATAGAGAACAAAATCCACAACCAATGTATATAAAAAAAATGTCTTACCGGTTCAGCCAACCGATTGGCCAAAGGCTCAGCGTGGGTAAAGGTAGATGGTAGTAGTACGGTAAATGACAAGGTCCAAAGTTCGGTTCCGCCACCGAGAGGCCAAAGGAAAAGAGAAGCTCAAAGGGGGTGATGGATATCAAGGAGAGGATAATAACCTTACCAACGGGATGATCAAGTACAGAAGTCCACAAAGTAGTAGTATTTAGCAACAACATTCATAGATGTAATTTCAATCACCAATTAGTAGTAGTAAAACAGAATATTGTAGTTACATAGAGGGAGCAAAAATATCAAAGGCCAATCAAACCAAGAGTTCTTTGATCAGTGATGGCCAAGGATCTAGTGCTCTGATACCATGTAACAATTTCTCAAATAAACAACCAGTAAGTATACAACCAGAAATTAAAAGAGAAGAAGATTGAGGAGGAGAGAGAGAGATTTTGACACAGCAATGTGCTGTAACCCAAAAAGTTGAATAGCTCTCCTCTCTACCTTGTATTTATAGAGAAAGAAAATAAACAGATTTATAAGGAAAGTCTCTATTCTAAGAAGAGACAATAAGAAAAGATTACAATAATAAAATAAAAGGAAATAAATCTGTAATTGATTAAAGAAGGAGAGAAAGGGGAGCAGCACTAGATATTGCTGGCGTTAGCTAGCGCCAGCTATATCTAGTGGGTCCCAATGGGTCTATGGGCCTATGGGTCAACTTCGTAACAGTTTCTTTTTCTATTTTTCTCAGATATGGTCAGACCTGGTTCTACAAAAAAAAAATTTCTTTAATTCATGATTCCAAGTTATCCTATTTATAATAGGACTTGATTTCAAAGTTCTTGTAGGCCAGCTAAAGAGAGATTACTCAACTTGTTTTGTTTCTATATTAGTTTGCTAACTCCTATTTGGAATAGTATAATACCGTTTTGATTTGTATTGGTCCTATCCCCTCTTTCCTGCTCTTCTTATTCTACTTCTAAATCTAGCTTTGCAGAATCGATTACATCACATCTACAATATTGTCAGGTTGATGGGCTATTTTAACTCTGGTTTCAGTTCTGTATGCATACTTATATTCCAGAACAAATTACAACATATTTAACATATGTAAGCCCATGTGAATGGTCTGTTTGCATCAATTCAGAAAGCTGGGGATGCTGTGGCTCATATCTGATTGAAGTTTCAAAACTTTCTTTTCCTTTTTTTTTAATTTTTTTTTTAAACCATAAGAAATTTCAAAAAAGCCCAGTTGATTTTCTTCAACAGCTTGCTAGCAGAGAAAGCGGTGGAAGATAGGACCCCTTCCTTGTGCTGTAAATGGAGATTGATCCCTACTCTATGCCTCCCTGATTTTGCCACATCATCATTGAGCAGCCTTCCAAAGAAAACTAGGATAAGTAGTTGACTCCTAGACACAATATTTCAAGGTTTATCAACATAAATATAATGCCACAAAATTACCGTGGTCATCTAAAGCAATAATAAGTGATAAGTCATCTGTTAGCTTTGCTTCACCAACATTCTGAACAGGAGGACCCACAGGAATAATAGATCCACCTTGCAGACACAGTAAGGGTAAGTCCTGGATTATCAAGTGAAAAAAACAGTTAATCGATCAATTGCACCCTGATAAACTCTTCAAGTGAATAGGAAGTGAGTAAAATAATTACCGGATGTGAGTCATTAAAATCAAAGCGCAACCAAATGCCTTTAGGTAACACAAGTTCCAATTGATGAGATTCCACATCAGGAATAGTACTGATGACCATAACAGTAAGGGTATTAATATTAAATGTGATAAATGCAAAATATGAGCATATTGAAGCTAACATTAGATGTGATATAAAAGCCACAGAACAATAATGCCACCCAAGGGCCCTAATGCAGTGGAAACAAAACTCAAGCACAGAAAGCAGTGGTTGATTAAAATTTAAAGTCCAATCAAATTCCAGAGGTTCTCGAAGAGGGAAACCCAAGGATAAAGTGATAAACCTCCTCCATGATGCTAATCTAAGCAACCATAAATTTTTGAATGAGATCTAGAAAAATGAAATTTTCATTTAAAATTTATTAAGATTTTATTCATGAGTGTCAGCAAAACTTATGGTTATGGCACATCCAACACTCGTCACATAATAAATACTAATTGCAAACATATACATGTAATACTCCGCACCTAAATTATGGACTAACTTGAATTTTTATTAGGTAATAGGTACTTATGACGTAGCTTGATACACTTCGGGGGTAATCTCATAATTTATAACCTCTAGTGAGTATATATTTAATTAAATAAGTTCATGAGTGTTGGATGTTACAATATGTAATTTATTGTGTATGAAAACTATGAATGATTTACATTGAATTTGGTATGTTGATGGTTAATGGTTGTGTAGGTGGCTGTATGTGAAAACAGAACATTAATACACAAGGTTTGATTGGAACTTATTAACTAGGGTTGAACCACTTAGCCTAGTGGTTGAGCCAAGACTCAAAGAGGAGGTCTTGAGTTCAAGTCCCCAAAGGCCAAAAATACAGTACTTTAAGGCTTTCTTTCTCCTATGCCTATCTTCATGGGCTAGCAAGAAAGAGAAAAGGAATGTGAACTCTCTTTGAGGGGATCTTCCTATACTGAATGACTGATCGACCCAAAAGACTATTATTGCACTACTTGTTTGTGGTCTTCCCCAACTTTCAGGTATCAAGGTTCGTTTTAGGCGTGAATGATTATCATAAGAGATACCCAACATTCATAAGATTCCGCGCACTTCTCTAAATCCAAAAAGCAAACGGAATTTTAGGCTTTCATCTTGGAATAGAGAAGGCACGTCTATGGCTTCTACCTTTTCATAGTGTGCAGGCACGCCTATTAGAAAGGTAATGCGGGACCGGTCTTGTCCCCGATCCGGACTGATTTTCTGCAATACGGCTACAACTATAGGTATGCTGGAGAAGCTTAGTTACTGTCCTTCCTAACCTTCCGTTCATTTTTGTTGTGGATTTGTGGTGCGCCCCACATGGTGTTTGGGCAGCCACATGTCATGGGGAGTGGAGTGCATGAGTTATTATTGGTTGAGAAGTGAGGTGTAGGTATGTTGTGCAAGTATCCATGTGGCAAGCCACTAATGGGAGGTAGAGAATGCATGGAATCTTATTGGCTAAGGGTAAATTGTAAATAGGACATCCGAGTAAAGGATAAATGGGAGAAAACACATTTTAAGGGTACCTTGGTTGTATGGTAAGGATTTTCATGCATTGGTTCATTATAAGAATCGAAGGGCTTAAGGGACAATTCACAAAATCAGAATAAAATTTGAAATCATCTGAAGCTCTTTTGTTGTTCATGTTTTCAAAACCAAAGACAAGCGAGCGAGTGAGAGAGAGAGAGAGAGAGAGAGAACAAGGAGATGGGAGCTTTGGGAATTGCTACACTAATCAAACACAAGAAAGGGGGAATTTGTTAACTGAACTTAAACCACAAAGGGGGATGAAGATTTGAAAGGAAAACCTTGGATTGGGGAACGATTGCCGGATTTTTAAGGAGCTTGAAAAAGAAGATTGAATACAAACGAGAGCCTATATAAGGTCAGGATTTAAACTTCCTTTCATTTAGTTTTATTGTTTCCATGTGCATGTTAGAATCTTTTGTAGTAAAGGATAATTTCAGACCTTCACATACTCGTTAATGGCGATTGGTAAGACCATGTGAGGGTGTAAAATGACAATTGGACCTAGAAATAATGGAAGGAAATGAAGGAGGAAGGAAGAGAAATGACCTAGATTAAAGGATTATTATGGGAACCCCAGTGTATGCGAAAAATGATCAGAAACTTAAGATGGATTTAGAGGAACTTCTTTACCCAAAAAAACCCACCTATAATCATTGGTTCATACCAGTGAAAAACCCAGAAAATTGAACAAGCAATCAACTGGATCTATTCATAGTAAACCACCCGAGAGCAACCTTGGAATTATAGAACTTACTGGCAACATCCAGTTTGTTTTAGGGTAAATAAAAAACAAAGAAGGTGATATATATGATGATGTTGGGTATCTCTTATGATAATCATTCACGCCTAAAACGAACCTTGATGCCTGAAAGTTGGGGAAGACCACAAACAAGTAGTGCAATAATAGTCTTTTGGGTCGATCAGTCATTCAGTATAGGAAGATCCCCTCAAAGAGAGTTCACATTCCTTTTCTCTTTCTTGCTAGCCCATGAAGATAGGCATAGGAGAAAGAAAGCCTTAAAGTACTCTATTTTTGGCCTTTAATTGAGTTCTATGTAGTATAAATTTCCAAATTGGAAAGGGATATTGAAGTTGACTGGTCTTGTAATTAGTAGAGACCTAAAATCAGGTCCAGCAAGCCATTTGGCCAGACCTGAACCTAAAGGCTGGCTCATAGAACATTTGTTTTAGGAAAAACATTAGAAAATGCTAATCTCAAATAATTTCAGACTTTAGGAAATAGAGTAAAAATAGTTTTTAAATCTGTAATTCATTATGAGCTAGTTAGTTTTAAGCTAGAAATGAAATAATTAAGTTATATCTCTTGTTTTGTAGAATTGAAAGTTAAAGAGAGCTAACCTAGCTGCTGTCCAAGTATAAGGTTTGAATTCAGCAACAATAAGTGAGGGAAAAATTATTCATTTATGTACTTACTTGGGGTGTTTGTAAGTATTGGTTGATTTAGCATGATGGATTACAGAGACAAGTGGTGTGCTCTCAAAGGGATTTCCTGATTCAGCTGACCCAGCTCTTGAGTGAAGAAGTGTCTAAGGCCTCTGGACTCATTTTCTTTTGTTCTGATGTAAAAGCTTTTGTATGTATGTAAAGAACAAGAACTGTGTAACTGGTATAGGCATGTAAGTAAGTTGTTAAGTAATTGTACCACCAGAACAAGAAATGTATGTAGTCCTTTTTGTGTTAAATAATGCCATTTAAGCTTCCGCTAGTTTCTTTTAATTTATGCTTGATTTTTTTGTCTCTTTGAGCCTTTTGAATCCTGGCAACTTAGCTGTAACGTACCTGGCCTTAAGTTGGGGGCGTTACATGCCCTCTTTCTTTCGAGGTGTTGTTAATACATTTATTTATTCACCAAAAAAAAAGAAGCCATAAAGGACCTTTGTACTCAATGTTATATAGAAAAAAAAAATGGAAGAGATGCCTAAGAACCAATCTAAAGTATGAATATTGGTAATGTAGGAAATGCCACAAATGTATCGAGAGTATCAAGTGACACAATCCCCAACAAAACACAAGGTGAGGGAAATACACTATAACTCTAAATGTATCTATGTGATTGTAATGTTTGAATTATGTGGAATGAATAAGCTATGAGAAGGTATTGGTTATATAAACTGAATGATTTATTGTGTTACCATGTTGTGTGAATTGATTGAATAAGTCATCAAAGAGGATGACTTGTTATGAGATGTATGGGTGAATAATATGTTATGTCGTAAGGTCTTATAGAATGCAAAGTTGAGTAGGATTATACTCAGTGATGCTAAAGGACATGATATGTGACTGAATGTGTATACGATGAGTTTATGAAATGGCATTTGGTATTAAATGGATGGGATGAGCTGTTGTGTAAATCGAAATGTGAAATGATAAAAGGAATTGACACGTACGGAGGTCTAGGCCATGGAGTTCCATTGAACGGAAAAAAAGAAAACCAATGAAAAGAAAAATAAAAATAGATGAATGATGAAATGAAAGAAAACCCTAGTGGCTGCCATCCCCTCACCAGTAGAGGGTAACATACTGGATGGAATCATGGAGTGCACCAGCACAGGCTCAAATGAGAATCCAGAGCTTTATGGTCGTAACAAATTGGCCCGAAAGGGATCCAGGCCTTTACGGTTGAAACAAAAGGGATTCACGTGAGGGATCCAGAGCATATTTGGCTGATGATTGCAGCGTGGCTCCAAAATACTTTGCAACAACAACATTTCAAGGAAAAGACCAGCCATAATATTAAAATGTAAATTATGACATTCTATTGTTTACTAGATCAATTTATTACAATATGAGAAGACATGTATCATGTATGCTATGCATGATTTCTTGTATTGGGAATGAAACGATTATGATGTTGTGATATCAGATAGTGATAGTTGTATTTCACCTCAGTGAGGTTTTAAGTTCACCCCTTGTTAAATGTTTTACAGATGAGGAGCATGACCATGATCATGGCCTGCAGAACTGTGCGAGTGTAGAAATGGGTACCAGGGTTGAGATCCCATTCGAGGATAGATTGACTTTATGATATACGTCTTTTAAAGTATTTTGATCAAGTCTCATGTGACTTGACTTTATCTATATAAAATTTTGAGAACTTTTAGGTGGTCTTGTAAACATTTCTGGTGGCTGGCACCACCAGACCTACTGTATAAGTATGACAGTGTTAATATGGAAGTCTTCCGCTGTTTATTAAACGTTTGTTCATGATTCTAGGTGTTTTGGAACGTATGTAAACTATTGTAGCTACCGGTCTTAATTTATTGATCCTGTTAGTGGCCAATGAAAATTAAACCTGGGTGACATTCATAAACCTGAAGCGAGAATTGGGGTATTAGTAGTGTGTTACAATACTTTTAGATCTAGGGTTTCAAACTGCAGCCCCCAAACAGTAAAGAAGATATAAGCTCCCAAAGGAGAAAGAAGATGAGATTGATCCAATCAATATATCAATTATTCAATGAAGTGTGAATTACAAACTCAAATATGACATTGTGAATTACAAACTCAAATATGACATATTTATCAAACCAACTACACTAAGCAGACCTACTATTAATTTAAGAAAACCAAAATTACCATATTTATAATTAAACTGCAACAACAGATATCCCATCACAAACTAACACCCTTGAGTAAATTGGTCCCAAGTCTCCTGATGCAACTGGGAGTCCTGGTCTCTCTAGATAGGTAACTTCATAAATTTTCAAACGGCATGAAAATCATAAAAAATGATAGGTTTTGACATTTGAATGCTAACAAGTCATCCTCGGAGTACTGTACCAGGGGCATGTTGCTGCTGCTACTAATTTGTTTCTTTTAGTTTTTAGCTTCAACACTCTCCTTAGTCCTTTGTTTAGGTCTAAGCCTGCCATCTAGATCTGAGAAACATGCTTCTCTACTGGGCTCTCATTTAGTCACGGCTGGATTGTCTCAAATACCTTTGTAGGATCTTAATCTTACAATGAACACTTCAAATCTGTTACTTTGTGTCCTACATCAGAATCTCTTTCTAATAATAGAAATATTCAAACACTCACTAAAGCAATATTTATTCTCAGCTTCCTAATTATGCATGCAATAAGCAATATAGAACAGAAAACTCCACTTAACAATCCTTACAGACTTCTTAAGTTCTTAACTACCAAACAAGGATATAGAAACCTTGAAAACCTAAAAATCTTTTAGTAACACTTGCATCCATACATACCAACATAATATATTAAAAAACTTACTTGAAACATTTGGGGACAGGACAGAGAATGAGACAGAAAGAGTCCCCATTGTTGTTGAAAATGATACCTTTTGAAAACTATATTTCACTTTGATCTATCCCGAATCAACATTTTGGTATTCAAACTAATTAAGGGGTGAGCTTCGGGCTACCCCATGATCCACAAAGGAAAAACTCTCCTAGGGAATACAATACTTGATCAAAATAGCAACTTTAGGACAACTCTTGCATAGGGATGGCAGCAAACTTCTCTTCACATTTGACATTCCCCAAGGTTTAGAACCCTAATCTCTGACCTTAAGAACGCAAGAGGAAAGAGAGTGAGATATTAAATTGCAGGGAGAGAGTTCTATGATGGGAAGTCTGCTTTCCTTCACCAAAGCTTCTTTTTTGTAGAAAACTACAGTCGAACCAATCTGTCAACTCTAACCCAATTTTTTCATCGATAGGTGAGGTGAATTCGAAGCAACCATCAAATAAATATTACTAATTCAACTCTCTATACCTCGATAGGGTGCTTACATATCTATTAAAAAAAAAAAAAAAAAGACTCCTAATTCTATCACAAGACAGAAGTTCAAACCAACGAGAGCTCAATCCCCCAACTTGTTAACAACGGCTGCAAATCATGAATGGAAAATTAATAAAAATAAAATGGCATAATTAACCCCAAATAAAAGAAAAAATTATCCTAGACACCCCTATTGAACCGACAACAAGGTTTGGACCCGGTTCTTTGTGGTCTGGTTTCCAGAATGGGTCAAGCCAGCCAAGGAAGTGCAACTGCCTCATGTCTACTGATCAGATGAAATGTAGAGGCTGTAGTTCCATTTTGAACCCCAACCATCCTCCCCCCCCCCCCCAAACAAAAAAAAAAAAAAAAGTCAAAATTTTGGGATAGAAGCTTACATGGTATCAGAGCAGGTCTGCAGTACGTACTACCACACAAGCAGGGGAGTGTTGGGAGTTTAGTCCCACACTGACTACCAAATAGTCTTCAGCCCCTTATACACATGGGAGGAGTCCACCTAACAGTTCAAACTTCTAGGTGTAAAAACTTTACAACTATAATTGAAACTTGAAAGTAATATTTGAGTTTTTTGTTTCCTTTATGTCAAAAGTTTAAGGATACCGTTTCAATTATTACGTTGGTTTCCTTTATGTCAAAAGTTTAAGGATACCATTCCAGTTAGTACGTTGAAGACCAATTTTACAAGAAAAAATTATCAAGAGTTTTTCCCATATAGTTATATAGACAAATAGAGAGTAAATTCAAATAGTGGCAACATCCAAACTCCAAAGAGAATTCAAGTCACATTCAAGAACAAGAAAGCCAAGATGAGATATGCTATGAGTTCAATTCTGCATGCAAATACCTTGAATAAATAAGAACTGGGCCAAGAAGGAAGGAATTTTCAACCTTCCTTAAACTGGGATCCTTGGAATCTGCACAATCCAAAAAGCCACATTCCAACCCCATGAATATTGCACATCCATTATTCCAAATTCATTTAGGAATAGAAGTCTTTGAAGGTAAGAAATCCTACCAGCAAAAAATGTAGGAACTGCAACAGGAGTACCCTCAGTATGAGCCTTATAAAATAGTGTATATATGTGGGGAATAAGGCGGTAGCGTCTCATTAATGCTAGGCGGCAAACTTCTTCACACTACGGACAGAACTGAAGTTAGTGATTTAGCATTGATTGTCAAATGCATTAACGAACTTCAACTCGGAGAAACATCAAGACCAGGAAAGGCAAAGCCACTTGTAATACTAGAATGAAAATTTTTTACAATCTATAAACAAACAAATCAGTCTTTCAAATATGCAAGGAGGATCCAAATGCAGATAATGATATCCAACAGCACATAGAGAAGCAGCAATTCTTCAAACATGCTAGATGATCAAAATGCTGCCATCAAAGATTAAGTTAATCAAATCTAAGACACACACAAGCACACAGCCGTCAAGCCCTCAGAAAGAGGTTTCAAAGACTTCAAAGTAACAGAGCAGAGAAAGAATGGTTGTGCTAGATAGAAATAAGGAGATGCATATTAACGATGCTTACACTTGGTGAAAATGGCATCAAGTTAAAAATGAATGGGAGGCCTTCACATTACTTAGTAATATAGGAATAGGATCCCCTAGTAAGATATTCTCTATTTGGTCCCTAGAGCTCATTCTAAGTTTTGAATATTGCACAAAGTTAACTTGCTTCTCTGATTTCCCTCGTCCTAATTTCAGTAAGTTGTTGATAATAAATATCTGTGAGGCATTCACACCTCAACCAGTTACACACAAACTGCACCTTAATCACAATGCACAAATTTTCTGCAAAATCCCACAAACCTTTTTTGCTAGGATTATTGTTGCCACAGAACCCAATGATGAAACAGTCAGCTTGCAGTTGCTTCATACTCAAAATTTGATTTAAAATTTGACTGCTGACATCATACCTCTTCACCAAAAGACCATGGTTCATGGTCAACGGTGCCCATTTCAGAATGCGCACGACAAAAAGGAAACATGGCACCAATTCCCATCCACCTTCCAAAAAGCTTTGGCGTTGCATCTCCAGCAAAACCCCCAATGTCTGGTCCTGATAGTGGCAGACCACTAAGGCCCTGAAAACAAAACAATAAACTTAGGAAACAAAGATACACAACTTACTCATTCAAAATGAAAATCAGTCTGCAATTTTATAGACTAATAAAAGTAAATAAAGAATGAAACTAAATTGGAAAAAAAATTAGATAACCCACTGAGACTATTTTTAATATATAAAAAACTCTACGTAGAAAATCATCTCCCATGCACTGACATAATCCCAGTAATTGTGGATTCTTCCAGCAAATTGCCTATTCATAATCCATCTAGTGTCATGCACATTAATACCCCATTGTAGAGGAATAAGAATTTGGAAAGTTTTCAAGGATGAATTAGCCCAGTCTTCACCATTACCATGGTTTTTTAAGCAGTGATCAAATTAGAAACTTTGAGTTTCATGAAGAATGATTTTATAAACTGCACGAGGCAACTCATATGTAGTATTGAGATGAAAATATTTGCAAGAAGGATAATATTTGAGGACAATTTTTTGATAATATAGCTTTACAGGTTCCAGGTTCATAACGAAATGAGTAGCTTTATATTTAGGTTCGACACAGGATTGGGAGGAAGAAGGAGATTGAATTGGTGAAAAGGTGGTGTGGGCAATAATGGTGGTTTTTTGGAGGGAAAATAAGGAAGACTCTTTCGGATAGGCAAAAATGGGATCAGATTTGGCTACGAGGATTGAACTTGGGAGGAGCTTTGGCTTGGCTGTTAGTAGCCACAGGCTATTTTGCCTGCAGAAACTCTCACGTCAGATAATCAGCTAAAGAATTTTTTAAATCATTTATTTGTTGAATTTCAAAATCAAAAGTAGAAAGCAAAACTTGCCATCTGGAGATGCCAAATTTTAATGTCTTTTTCAAGAACAAATTTTGCAGGTCTGCAATCAATTTGAACAATAAAATAATTTGAAATAATGTCAATTTGAAATTTTCGTGCAGTATATGTGCTCTTTTCTCTCAAATTTTTTTTCGGGATGGCACAATAACTGATATTAAAAGCATCAGGTTCAACGATTTTAAGGATTGTAGAATTTATGAGGACAAAACAAGGAAGCGATTCGACATGAGCTTCGATCTGATGAATGGCTTGTGTGTGAGCATCTGTCCATGGTGAAGGATTCTTCTTTAAGCATTGAGTAAGAAGTTCAATATAAAAGGTAAATTTCAATAAAAATCAAAAAAATAATCTACACATCCAAGAAATCTTTCAAGTTGCTGAAGATCAATAACCTCGTCAGGAAAATTTTAAAAAATTTAATGGTTTTTTATGGCTCAATTGTATCATGATTCACGAGACATTAAAACCAAGAAAATCAGTTTCAGGTCAATATAATTTTAATTTTTTAGGAGTAATGACTAAACCATTTGTTTTGATTGCATTAAAGAAACTTTCTGCATGTTCCCAATGTTGGACTATATTTAAAAAAAAATAAAGAAAAATAAAAACATCATCTATATATACAATACAGTAAAGAGTATGGATAGAAGGAATTACCCATTATTTTATGAAAAATTCTGAAGGAGCATTTTTCAATAAAAATGGCTTGGCAGTGGGTGAAACTAGTTTAGTAACAATTTTCTTCCAAAATTTGAATTTGCCAAAAACCAGATTTCATATCAAATTGGGAATCAGTTCATGCTTATTTGGTAGGGGATGTCCAATCCATTGAAGAACATTATTAAGGGGTTTATAATCTATCACAAGTTTAGGAACTTCTCATTCCTTTTCAGTGGTATTATTTACATAAAATGCAGAACAGCTTCATGGAGACGAACTTTTATTTTATTAAATTTTTTTTAAGTAATTCACTAATTTATTGAATACATAATTTTTTATACTCAGGATTCGGGGAATTTCTTGGAACCTAATGAGTAATTTTGATTCATCAAAAAAATTTATCCATGAAAATTTTACAGCATACTTATTTCTTTGCCAAAATGCATTTGGGAGATCAGAACACAATTTTTTTCTATTTACTCTTGAAAATTTTTTATTTCTAATTCTATAGATTAGTTTAATAGTTGATCGAGAATTACTTTGTTGGTGTACTCAGATTTGAGCTCAGAGATGTATGATTGGAGGATATTTATAAAATGAATATGACTATATCTAGGTTTATCACAAAAATTCAAATGTATTCACCTCTTTCTTTTTCTTTTTTATAGATCAGTATCACCTCTTTGTGCCACTCAATAAAGTGTAGCAATTTATTAGAGCAAAATAAAGGGAAGATTTCACTAGCAAAATTTGACCATAACATTATATTTTCCCATGATTCAACAATCTCATGACTTCTCAAAATGACTACTACAGCCTAAGTAATTATATTTTCAAAGTCAATTTAATTAAACCTCCAAGGCTAAGAAATGCTTCAATTAAAGCCCATAACAGCTTACGTATTAGCACACCCTAGCTTTAGAAAATTGTACAAAGTGGAAACCAATCCTTCTTACATCGGCATTGGTACTGTTTGTCTCAAGACACCAATCTTTTTTCACAGTGAAATTTTTTATGAGCTGGATTTTTCCGATGGTCCAAGCTTTAAAGCATTGAAAACATTATCTGGTGTAGAGAGTCTATACTCTAGTCTACACTTGTAAGACGATTTTCAGTTCAGCTGTGAAATATTCCTGTTTTTGCTCTGCTCACAAAATACCATCCACTGTAGTTTTATTCCTTTGTTGGTCCATTTCCAAAACTGATGGCATGAATGGTCACTTAATTCAATACAATAGCATTTTCATGTAAAGCATTTCAAGGTTATAACAAATTAATTGTTATTCATCTGTTCATGCATATGGGTCTAACATCCCTACGAGAGTGAAGGAAAAGAAAAAGAAAAACTATTATCCAACCAAAGTATTTTAGAGAAATGATAATAATCCAACCAAATAACAAAACAAAGTAATGAAATTCTAAAAGAAAAAATCCAAAATAATTCAATACCTTCCTTTATTGTACAGTTTTTCTTTTCCTTCATACCCTTTTTTTTTTTTTTTTTTTTGGGGGGGGGGGGGTAATTCAGCATACTTTAGCATTCTCATCACAACGAACCCAATGGTTTGTCTTGCGGTCATTATATAATCTTCAATATTAACCCAAGATGAATCCACTTACCAATTGAAGTACCATAGGAATACTCATACGAAGATGCTCCCAAGTCGAAAGGTTGTCTCCGGTCCACGTTGCAGCGTACCTTTGGTTACCTATAAACCCAGCTCTGGCAAGAACAAAAGGACGTCTATTCTCATCTGCCAATTTCATCCCCTCATTCGTTGACCTTGCCATCAGCGTACCATAAACCTGAAAAGGACAAATGACATAGAGGAATTTGGTTCAAAGTTATACTATGAATTGGCTGCCATCTAATAACTAAAATATTGATAAGTGTGCAAGTTTGAAAGTAAACGGTATCAGATTGATGAATGGACTAGCCCTACCCAAAGCTAGGAGTTTTATTTTATTTTATTGGTTCGATTGTAAAAAAATGAAGGGGTGAATACAAAGATCTTCTGACTAGTTTAAGAGAGATCCAATTAACTAGTAGTAATATTCAGGTAAGTGAGTCCCTTTTCCACATGGTAGTATTTTACTGATTCAGCTTTCCAAATTTCTATTTTTAACATTAATTAATGAAGGGTCAACGTCAATGTCTAGGTTCTAGGTTCTAGTTGGATTTTAGATGGTTCAAGTTTTAGCAAACAGGCCCAATGCATCAGGCAGCCCAGCCACAGCCTACATATATGGCTCTAATAAGACTTTATTAAAGAGAACTTCTTTTGATACAGTTTTAAGTTTAAATCCTGGACCATGGAATTTTCCAGGAAGTCAGTATACACGTGTTTGATGTTGTTAAAGTAGTTAGATGGTTATTGTAGTTAGAATAGGATTTCTACTAAGTAATTGTGTTATATTAGGATTTATGTCAAGGGCATACTTGGAACTTTGACTCTTCGACAAAAAAAAAAGGGTGCCCGTGCACGAGGTTCACGGTACTGCAGGGTCTAGGAGGGGCAGAATAAAAGGCTGTACATGGGGGGAGCAGAATCTCTCCCACCGTGATCAATTTCTCTCCTCCTCTCTTACCTTGTTCTTATCCACTGTTTTCCTCTGCTTTGCTTACTTTGTTACATGGTACTTTGCTACATGGTACCAGAGGTCCGGAATGCTGTTGATTGCTGACTGAAATCTTCCAGTTTCCGTTTTGAGATTCATCTATGGATTTTCTTTGTGGTGTGCAGCCACCACGGATGCATCTCAAGAAATCTCTGTCTTTCCTTCATCCTGATTCAAGCATCATTCTAGATTTTCCCCTAGTTCTTTACTTTGTTTTGTTTTACCCCTATATTCCCCCAAATTCCATAATTGTCCTCCCCTGGACTATTTAATTCCACCAACTCACACTATTATTTAAGTGTATCTTGTTCGTGGTGGACCCATATTGACCCGTATGTGGGGTTTTGCTACACAGAGTTGCATTAATATCAACATTATGGTCTCTAACAATTTTGGAGTCGTTTTTCAAGGCACAGTTTGGATGCTATTTCATTCTCCATCTGCTGGTTGGAGTTCAGTTGCTGGTTCTATGGCAGGTGAATCTATTTGTGTTCGTAGGTATTATTAGTTCTTCAATTCACTCCAAAATGGCTTATCTGGTTGGTTTTATTTGCTGCTCCTACTCCCTTAGTACGCTATGGTGATTGGGGTTGTTGCTGCAGTGTAATGTTGGGTTTGCCAATTCTTTTTGTTTTTATCCCATGTGTTATTTGTCCAAGTAAAGTTCTCTCCGTGAGGGGGAGGAACCTATTTGTTTGGAATTATTGCTGAAGTTATTTGCCCGTTGTCGCCTTAGTCGCTTGTTATTGCTCATTGCCTATTTTTTGCCTGACATTTGTTGTCACAGTTTGTTTGTTATTGCATTGAAGATTAATTGTGTGTCGTTTTTGTCTCCACTTTGTCTTCTTTATGAAGATTATTATCTGTCTGCTTCATGGATGTTGTGCTGTTTATCTTCCTTCGTAGAGATTGTTCTGTTTATATTCCTTCATGGACATTGTTCTGTTTGTCTTCTTTAGATGAGATCATTGCTTGTCTTCCTTTGTGAAGACTGGTTATTGCGGATTTTTTCCTTTTGGAGATTTCCTTATCATGTGTCTATAGTTTTTGGTTTAATATTTCAGGTTTTTGCCCACAGCAATGATTTATTAATCTTCTCTTTCTGCCATTTTTTGGGTCTTATTGGTGGTGTTGCATTTTCTTACCTATGGCTGATGTTCTCTGCTGCTTATGTTATCTGGATACTTGATCTACTGGGCTTATGTTATATGGATTCTTCTTAATAGAGACTTCTTTCTGTTATTTGTGAAGTTGGCTGGCCAGTTTATGTTTTTTTTGGTGTTGTGACCAGATGGTACTTTTTATACAGATCCTTTGTTTCATGCAATTGAGCCTCATGTGGTTTTATATTCACAATATGTCTAGGAATGATTGGTTATTTATGTGTTGATTGTTTCTGCTGTCTAGGTGTCACCTAGCCTAGTGCTATTTACTTTCCAGCTTAGGTAGTTAGGCTCCTTCTTTACTTCTATAACTTGTAATGTCAATAGGACTCTTCTTTACTTCTTTTTATTATAAATAAAGACAAGGTGAGGCTCCATGATTTCTCTCCATCTGTCTTTCTCTCTTGGTTTTCTCCTCCCTCGTTTATCCATCCTTTACGTGTATGATCTGGTCTTCCTTGGTTTAATATTGTCACATGGTATCAAAGCACGGTTAATTGGAGATTACACTGCACTCTTAATCAATTGTTTTGAGTCCTTCAAAGTTTCTTTTCTTCCTTATTTTTTTTTTTTTTTTTTGGTATTCTGCTGACTGCTATCCATATGATGAAGATGGTTTGAAGGAGATTCCTGGTCAACAAGTGAATTATTCCCTCTGTAATGGCAGCAACATACTTTTCTGATGCAGCGCAGTAGTTCTACAGCACTGTGATGGACCTTTCAAGACTCCTTATTGTCATAGGAAATTTCTGCAGTACTATTTTTTTGTTCTCTGATCTTGCTGCAAGTTGGATCAGCCCTTCCTATTAATCAGATCTACATATCCTCCAAGTTTCAAGGCCATCCAACAGGTTCTCCTACCTGCAATTTCAGTTTACAGGGTTTTCTCGCTCACTTTTTGTACTCCTTGCTTAAGAAGGAGATTTTAGTTCATCGAGATTTTCTGGTTTGATCTTGCTGAAATTTGGAGCACTCATCCTTATTGGTGAGATTTACTTCTCCATCAAAACTTAACAGTTCCAATATGATTTCTATTAAGTTGTTGCATTAGATAAGGATTTATGTTAAATGCATACTTTCTTTGATATATAAAAAGCTGTATGGTTGGGAGGAGTAGAATCTCCCACCATGATCAACTTCTCTTCTCCTCCTTCTCTCTTCCTTTCTTCTCCATTGTTTTCCTCTTCTTTTTTTACTTTGTTACAAATGTCTTATCGCAAGTGTTGATTGGGGAGCTGCCAATGAAAGCCAACAGCTTTATTTATAAAGGGTGTCCCAGTGCACGAGGCTCCCACTACTGCAAGGTCTGGTGAGGGGTAGAATGTACGCAGCCTTATCCCCACAACATGGAGAGGCTGTTTCGGTGTTTCAAACCCATGACCACCAGGTTGCAATATGACAACCCATGACCAACAGTTTTATTTATCATACGTGAATAATAGGTAAAAATACGCAAATATCCTTATACCCATATTACTACATTTTTCCTCAAGTTGGTGCATAGGTATCACACATGCCCAATTTGAACACCATTGGATGAAATAATTTGCTCCTCAATGCTTTCGTAAAAACATTGGCTAACTGATCCCCATACTTAACAAAAGGAATACAAATTAGCCCTCGCTCCAGCTTTTCTTTTATAAAAAACAATCAATTTCCACATGCTTTGTGTGGTTGTGTTGGACTGGATTATGAGAAATGCTGATGTCAAACTTATTGTCACAATATAGCATCATTGTTAGACGAAGAGGGAGGTCCAGATTTTTCAAAAAATTCTGGAGCCACATCAACTCGCAAATGCCAAGGGACATAGCTGAGAGTTCGGCTTTAGCACTAGACTGAGCAACAAAAACCTGTTTCCTATTTCTTGGTCTTACAAGTGACCAAGTTTCCACCCACAATACTACCATAACCAGTGGTAGACCCGCTATCATTAGGAAAGCTGGCCCAATCAGCAACAGAAAATGCCTTAACACGTAAGTTACCATAAAGGGAGAACAAAACCCCTTATCCTGACACAGATTTTAAATAGTGCATGATACGAAACATAGAATCTAAGTTTGTGGAAAAGAAATGCATACGACGAAGGCGATGTCAGGATGAGCAACAAAAACCTGTTTCCTGTTTCTTGGTCTTACAAGTGACCAAGTTTCCGCCCACAATACTACCATAACCAGTGGTAGACCCGCTATCATTAGGAAAGCTGGCCCAATCAGCAACAAAAAGGGCCTCAACACGTAAGTGACCACAAAGGGAGAACAAAACCGCTTATCCTGACACAGATTTTAAATAGTGCATGATACGAAACATAGATCTAAGTTTGTGGAATACAAATGCATACGACGAAGGCGATGTCGGGATGAGTGTGAGATAAGTAGATCAGTTTCCTAACTAACTACTGGTACTGTCCCTTATCTGCAAGATTGCACGAGAGAGGTGAAGATTAGCTTCAAGAGAAATGTCCAAAGGTTTACAACCAAGCATCCCTATCTCAGAGAGCAGATCCAAAGTATATTTCCACTGGGAAAGAAGGATACCTTCGTAGAGCAGCAACCTCAATACCGAGTAAGTAGTACAACTTGCCAAGGTCCTTGATCTCAAATTCATGACCAGGTAAGCCTTTAGACAAGATATTTCATCTGTATCACTGCCGGTGACCACAATGTCATCAACATAAACAAAGGGAATAGCAATCTTAGAACCAAACCGCTTGATAAATAGAGTGTAGTTAGCATGGCTTTGAGTGTAGCCCACAACCACTGTGGCTTTATGTAATCTCCCAAACCAAGCATGAGGAGATTGCTTTAGCCCATAGAGTGCACGCTTGAGCTTACAAATCTTCACTTGAGTTACTGGACAAAAGAAACCAGGGGGAACGTCCAGATACACATCTTCAAGCTCGCAGTGAAAAAATGCATTCATAACATCATTTGTTGCAAGTCTCATCCTCGATTAACAGCACAAGAAAGAATCACACGGATGGTATTCAACTTTGCAACAGGAGCAAATGTCTCCTGATAGTCAATACCATATGTCAGAGTGAATCCTCTAGCAACCAGTTTAGCCTAATACAGTTTCACAATGCCGTCCATATTCTGATTCAAGGCAAATACACATTTTCAGCTCCCCGTCTTCTTTTGTGAAGGTAGACACACCAAATCCAAAGCATAGTTTAAAATCTCGGTTTTTTTGAATATCTCGAAGTGGTCAAGGGGAAACCCAGTGCGAGATCAAGTTTCGACCAAATCACAACCGAAACTTCAGTGGTCTCGACCATTCAGTTGGTTACCGGTCCAACTCAATTCTTTCGGTTGGACCAAGACCCAAAAGTGACTATAAATACATAATCTCGATGAGTCTCGATCGAAAGACTCATCTTCTCTCTTTTTTCTCCCATTTTAAGCAAAATACCACCAAATCAGTAGTGTTTTGGCAAATTAGTGTCAGAGTAGTTTTGTTCTTACTTTTCAGTTTCAACTTTCAAGTTAGAAGTATGATTATATGAATTATGATTGTATGGTCTACTTGACTACTTATTGGGTTGTTTGACTTTGACAATCAAGTGCTATTATGTTTCTTCTTCTCCTAAAACATAATTTCATTGTCTTATTCGGCCGACCTTTTTTGATCTTCTACTACGGTGATATTATGTAGAATAACCAATATTATCCTAGGTTTACAACAGGGTTCAACATATATCGCCGAACATGGGTATAAACCCAAACAACTACAAATTTTTACAATTTTATGGTTTAAATGTACGCTAAAATAGGGTTTCCCTGGAATATGGTCTTAAAATGGCCATTTGAGCCCCGAGATGGAGGAAAAATGCAAAGCCTCGCCAAGATCTCAACCGAGATCTCAAAAATCTCGAGACGCACGAAACACAAGATTTCAAAGTATGGTCCCAAGTATCACTCTTTTTTAGAGCTTGCATCTGTTCTACCATCTCTTCTTCTGCAGGGATGCCCTCTGTTCCTTTTCTATTCACAATTATTATAGAAGGGCTCTTTAGATCTCTCCAAATCAACTCTCAGCAGAATGGAATGATCGTTTCCCCCGTTGTAAGGAGATTAATCTCACTCACTTGGCCTTTACAAATGACATTATGATATTTTTGAAAGGTAATGCCAAGTCTCTCAAATCCATATCTGATGTGCTTATATATTTTAATGCTATGTTGGGTCTATCTAGCAACGAGCAGAAATCTCTCATGTTCCTTGCTGGAATCGATGATACGGCTCGCGAGAACCTCAGAAGAATTGTAGAGTTCCCCTTGGGAAAATTACAGGTCACTTACCTCGATCTTCTCCAAAGTTGGAGCTATGGAGATCATCTTTGGAATCAAAAGGTTTTAAGATAAGTAGAACGAAAACGGAGTATATGGTGTGTAACTTTAGTCATACAAGGACGGATAATGAGGTGGTAAACATTTTTGAGAGGGAGATACAGCAAAGTGATCATTTTAGGTATTTAGGTTCAATCATAAACAAAGAAAGTGATATAGATGATGATGTTTCACAGAGGATTAAAATAGGATGGATGAAGTGGAGAAGTGTGTCTGGAGTGCTGTGTGATCGACGTATTCCTTTAAAACTTAAAGGAAAATTCTATAAGACAGTTATTCAACCGGCTATGATGTATGGTGCTGAATGTTGGGCAGTCAAGAAGCATCATATTGATAAACTTAGTGTTGTTGAGATGAGGATGTTAAGATGGATGTGTGGCAAAACTAAGAAGGATAAGGTAAGGAATGACCGTATTAGAGCTGATTTAGGAGTAGCGCCGATACATGATAAGTTATGAGAAAGTCGTTTGAGATGGTATGACCATGTTCAACGGAAGCCGTTAGATGCTCCCGTTCTGAGGAGTGATTTGATTCAGATTGAAGAGGTTAAAAGAGCTAGGGGCAGACCTAAGATGACTCTAGGGGAGGTGGTGAAGAAATACATGTATAGCTTAGGCCTTGCTTTAAGTTTGACAGCGAACAGAGCTGATTGGCGGACAAGAATCCATGTAGTCGACCCCATTTAGTTGGGATAAGGCTTTGTTGTTGTTGTTGTTGTTGTTGTTGTTACCTCGATCTTGTCCTGATCTCTTTTAGATTGTCTACTCATCACTTCTCCCCTATTCTAGATAGGTTAAGGGAAAGACTTCAGCTTTGGAAAGCAAGATTCCTATCCTATGCAGGTAGAGTGGAGGTTGTTAGAGTGGTCATGCAAAGCTCCTACTTGTATTGAACTGAGGTCTATGGGCTCCCTATTTCAATCATTAGAAAATTAAAGGGCATATGAGTGCTTTTCTGTGGAAAGGGGTGGACAACTCTTCCAATCTATTGGATGGGATAAAACTTGCCTACCAAAGGAAGAAAGTGGTTTAAATCTCCGGAGAGTCAAGGAGGTCAATATGGCGTGTATCTTTAAACTAATATGGCGTATGGCGGAGAAAAAAGATTGTATTTGGGTTAAATGGACTTAAAGTAGATACCTGAGAGCTTCGAAAGGATTATATTAATGACATCTGTGGGCCAGGATTTCTATTAGGCCTAAAGGACAATGCTCCATCATAGGCAGTTGGTTCTACCCTACATCAAATCTCTGATTGATGATAAAGCATCGACTCTTCTCTAGTTGTACAATTGGCACCCTTATGGCATTTTGGTGATGACTATGGGGAAAGGATTAGACTGGATTATAGGCATGACAGACTTGCTACTATCTCCTCCATTATTACAAAAGGGGATTGGTGCACCGGTAGGGGGCTTCTTCGCATCGGCTAATGCAGGCTTGGGAAGCTCTCACTTTTATCACCCGCAGACCTAAAGGGAGTGGCGATATCACTAGCTGGACTGCCGCCACAAATGGTATGTTCTCATCGTCCTCTGCTTGGGAGATTGCCAGATTTCGAAGCCCCAAGGTTGCTTGGTATGATGTGGTTTAGTTCCAAGGGCATTCCCTTGTCATAGTTTAATCTTTTGGAGAGCACTGACTCAGTCGCTGCCGATGAAATCCCTTCTTCATGACCATGGCATCATCCGAACTCTAGTTGTGGATTGTGTTGGGCCTCAGAAGAAGATGTCCAACATTTCTTTCTCGAATGCCCTTTCTCCAACAAAGTTTGGGAAAAAGATCCTTGGAAAGTGCTGGCCTATAAGAAGAAAAAATCCACACTTTCGACCTTGAATGGAAGTGGATGACTACGAAGTTCAATAAAAAAACCCCATGTGATATGATTGCCAAGCTTGCCTTCGTTGTGACTATATATTACATATGGTTCGAGAGAAACCTCAGATGATGGGCAGCCAAATTAGATCATTTGCTAAGATATGGGAAGTCATTGTTTTCTATGTTTGTGGTGCCATTTCGCTTATTGTCCCCCCTCCAGACACAGCTAGGAATAGATTCATTTGGTCTTCTTGGAATTTGACCAATTCTTGAACTAGTCTGATTTTTGGGTTTTGTTGTCCTTTTTCTGTTTGGGCCAATGCCCTTGTTTTCTAAGTAGCTCGGCCCTATCCTTTAGATACTCAAGTTTGTTCTCCCTTCTTCGGGGTGCTATTAATACAATTACTTATTCACCCAAAAAAATTATGTAAAATAGCCAATATTACCTTATATTCACAACAGGATTCAACATATACTGCCAAACAAGGGTGTAAACCCAAACAACCAGCATGTGTGATTATTTTTACAATTTTATGGTTTAAATGTGATATTGTATGCTAAAATAGGGTTTCTTAGAGTATCAGGCATAAAATGACCATTTAAGCCCCTAGACACATTGTTTTAGTCTTTGCGGGAAAAATGCAGCCTCGCCGAGATCTCAAAAATCCCGGTTTTCAATTGGGTCGAGACCTGGTCGAAAAACGAGTTTTCAATCCTTGAGCTCAACTGAATGGAGGCGAGCAACAAGAGGCACATCTTCATCAAGTATAGAGGCCCTTAAGAAGAGGGGCCTACGAGAAATAAGAAGTAGATTCATGAAACACCGCTTTCATAGTCACAAAAATACGACGAAACAGAGGATAGTAGCACTTGTAACTCTTCTGGGTGGCAAAGTACCCAATAAAAACACACTTAAGCCCACAAGGATCTAACTTGCCATGGTGATGATGATTCCGAGCAAAGGATATACAACCGAAGACCTTACAATTCCTGGAGAGCTGTAAGAGGAGTCTGAAAGTCAAGAACATAGGTCAACATCTGCTTAAGGGGATAAGTTGTTGTCAAAACAATTTCACTCCAGTATTAAAGAGGAACATGCATCCCAAACAAGAGAAAGCAAGCCACCTCCAACAGATGAAGATTCTTGCGCACGGCGACACCATTCTGAGCTGGTGTATCCACACTACTGGTCTGATGGAGAATCCTTAGGTGGCAAGATACGTCTGGAAGGCACCATCCATATATTCTGTAGCATTGTCACTACGAAGTATCTAGATGTTTGCTTTTGAACTGGGTGCAAACCATGCTATTAAATAGTTGAAAACAATAAAAGACTTCACTCTTGTGATGTAAGAGATAGAACGAAGTGACCCAGGATATGACAATCAATAAATGTCACAAACCAACAAGGGTAAGCAGAAACAGAAGTACAACAGACAAGGCCTCACACTTCAGAATGTATTAACATAAAAGGAGCAGCACGTCTATTATTTAAACTCGAATAAGTAGAACGTGTTTGCTTTGCCAAAACGCAAGCATCACAAAAAAATTACTTGGGGTTACATTTCTAAAATAAATACTTTAACTAAAGTACTAAGAAGAGGATGGCCTAAACGCCGATGCCAAAGTAATAAATCAGATTAGAGCATATAAAGATAAATTGGACTGATGAGCTTGACGAACAGTGGAAATCCCATCAAGCAAATAGAGTCTATCATGTACCCTACCATAGCCAATCGTTTTTTCTATCACCAAATCCTAAGGATTCAAGGAGAAGGAAAAAATGACACTTTGCAATTCAGATCAGTAGTAAGACGGCTAATGGAAAGAAGATTAGTAGAAAAATTCTGAACATGGAGAACAAAGGCTAAGGTTAAGATGAGAGAACAATCAATAGAA